>JAQFZA010000402.1:0-22352 GCA_034695115.1 Desoria olivacea | reverse complement strand
TCTAGACGGACTCAACCTAATGCCTCCGGGATCCCAGCTCTCATAGGAATCCCGGTATCATCCCTGATTCCTAATAAAACATTAGATTAACGCCTCATCCCTCTTACAGTATAAGTAAGGTCAAGAATGTCCGTTGTAGTCTTGACTCAAAAAGACTTGTTGAAGAACTCAGCCTAATAGCTGCGCCACCACCACCAAACAGGCTATTTTTTTCGACAACAAGAAGACTACTACGGAGATTCAGGAATAAAAATTTTCATAAGGTATTTTTTAATTTTTTGCTGGTTGGGTTGGTTTGGTTTTTTGACAAAAAAACGAAATCTAAAAATCTAAAATTTTGAAAAAGCTGAAAGTTTGAAACAAATCTGAAATTTTGAATAAAATCTGAAATTTCAGAAATTTTGAACAAAATCTGAAATTTTGAAAAAATCTGAACATTTGACAAATTTGAAATTTGTAGTTTAGGTTCGAATTTGAAGCAAATCTGACATTAAAAAAATCTGAAATTTTGAAAACAATCCTTTTCTTCACCAGAGGATCTAGATTACAAAATACTCAAAGTTTCAGGTATGCAGAGGCCGCAGCAGCCACTGACAACCGATGTCAAGTAATTCCACCACTGGCATCACCATTCTTCTTCGTTTTCCCGAAAGTTGCTGCAAGGAGAAGGTTTAGAAGACAAAAATTCTGAGTTTTCATGTAAGTACGCGAGCACTCAATTCAACTTTATTCATACTGGGTACTGCATGACAGTAAGCGAACTGGTTGCCTTTCCATTTTTAAATCCTTCCACGCGGACATCATGCCCGTCGTCGTCACCTAACCTAACCCAACCCCACCCCCTCTTAGTAATTCTACTAGCCTTCGTCTTAGTATAGACCTTCGACATCCTGCTGGTCAAATCATCGTTGCTCTTCTGATAGTTGATAGCCAAATTACCGTCTCTAAATTACTATAAAGTAAAGCTGAAGTGAGATGAAGCCGGTGTGTGAATTCCTTTGTCCCTCCTCCTCTGCGATCACTCGGTCAGAGGTGGAAATGCAACTTGACCTTAGCTTCAATATTAAAACTCTGCAAACGTGAACTTTTTTAAGAGATATGAGATTGATAAGCAACGGGTTAAAAGCTTCTGAAGTTTGATGTAGGTACGTAATAGGAAGGAATAGCTATTAAAGTGTTGTGAATAGGTTGACGGTCTGCAGTGGCTGTTGATGGCCGGTTGGAGTTTCTGGCCATTGGTCGGATTGACTATAAGGAGTGTGGAGTGGAGCATAGCCATATTTACAGGTCATAATGGGAATTGTCGTTGGTGGAGATTCGAGCTGCTTCTGACTCTTCAACATCTAAACCAAGCCGGTTTTTTGTCAACTTCCAAGGTCTTGTCCGCGTGCATTGGCTGGTTACGTATATGAATTGAATTCGTGTCCACTCAAACTCCTCTGACCTGTCTGTTGCTGTTCCAGAGATTGTCCCCGGGATGAGACTTTATTAACACTCCCTAAAGTTGGATCAGCTGCATTTTCTTACAGCTCGTTGTCTCCTGGATTCCAATATAACCGCAGTACTCCAAGCGACGCATTTGTGAAGGTACTATTTATTAGAAGGTACATACTACCCTATACACTATGTTTATACACCTGGCATTTAAAGCTGGGCGTACGGTCTTTTAGTAACTGTATAACAGATCCGAGACATTTAATGTTTGTTCCAATCTGAACCAATTTATTACTGGGCAAAGTACAGTTTTACATTTCTTTTATTTCAGTGGCGGGTAAATAAGGTGACGGCAAGGACTTCAAAATTGAGCATACAGTTCGCGGTTACCGATCAGTTTAGACAGTCGTTCTTGAAGTGCACACTGTCCACGCCCACCTGTACTGCTGTGAATATTGAGGTTTGAGGTACTGCATTTAAAGTTTTGTATGTGAATCAGTTTCCTAGGTGATATAATGTTAGCTTCTTTAGTGAGGCTGACTTTGACTAAGGACGAGTTGTTTGTTTTAGTTAGGTATTGGTTGACTCCATGGTGAACACTGACTGTTAAGAGTCTGGGAAACCCCAGCCTTAACGGACTGCTTCCCAGCGGAGGGAGTTTTAGTTTTATTTCAAGGTGTTGGGTTTTGAGATTTGAGACGGGAATGCTTTCATATGACAAGCTGAAGACAACGTCTTGTAATGTGTAATGGGTTTTGGATTCGAAGAAAGTGCTTAATGCCAAAGAAGTGAAACTATTTTTGTTAAATGTCGCTTGACTGACCTACCCGGAATAGTATCGACATGTTAGAGTTCTTTTCTGCTTCGTTAATCTTTTGCTAACTTTGAGATAATCTACTCAAAAACAGGAGAACAAAGACAAAAGGTGTTCGCGTGAAATAATTGATCTTTATTATCACCCCAAACATACAAAGCCTAATGAATATTCTCCGTTGGTCTCCACGAGACAAAACCACGCTCTTCTAGCTCAGACGCTTGCGACCACTCGCTTCAAGCTCTAAAACCCTACTCCTCACACTTCCTCACCTTACACTACATACGAGCTACTTACAAGCTACACAGAACAGAAGCTTCTGGAACCTTCTATTCCTCCACAGAAATCCTTCTAGAACACAAAAGTTGCATGATGAAATAATCCTAACCGGGAATCTCTAAAAAGTAGGGGTTACGCTAGTAAACTACTCTATGGACATTGAACAATTTTATTATTTCAGAGAGGCGAGGGTTAGACAGAAAGCAATATATTCAGTAAGCATCAGGTTGTTTTAATATTTCTCATCCGTTCAGGATTTGGGTCACAACCACAGTGTGCGGGTGCAAGCGGCCAATCATAAGCGGCCGAACCAACCACTAATCAACTACTCAGTCCAAAAGTAAAGATTTTTTCCGTCACATCACACATCACACATCAATGGCTTTTACTCCTCCCTTGTTTTCGTTAAACTTGAATAATTTCTCAATAGCTCTAAGAGGATTTTGACTGCAGGTGCTGCTGGCAGGCTCTCACAATCACAAGCAAAACGTCTCCGCCGGCTAAGCGAAAATTACCATCCTTTACTTCTTACACTGTGTACAACGTTCACGTAAGTCAGCAACTCTTTATTTCGAAATCGATAATGACGGCTGCCAATGTTGACATTTTTGATTTTTTTAAAATCTGCTTGGTTGTTTTAAAATTCTTTATTGACATGCCATCCACATAGTCAACTACGTTAAGCTTTACTGTTCCCAAGTTTGAACAAATTTTATATTGTTGTGTTTGAATTTGGAGGACCAACAGTATTTGTTATTATTAATTAAAATAATTTTAAAAGTAATAATGTTTTTTAATTGTTCCCCCCGTTCATATTTGACAACCTAACTAATTTACAGCCACTGCACTGGCTCACAACTCCAAATATGGATCGCCGCAGCTCATCCATCCTGCAAGAAGTTCAAGACCTTTCTAGTCAGTTTCGCATTGCAGATGACGACTGGTTACTGACTTCCAAGAGCAACGATCTAATTCGGTGAGTGTCCGGTCCACCAATTTTACAATTCTTTGCCCCATTTCAGTCATTCTGCTTCCCTTCTAACTATCTGAACTCTTTTAGTCAGCTATGTATTGAGGTTGCAAAGTTGCCAGATGAAACTGAATCTGAGAAAGCAGTGGTCAGCGTAAAACACATTGCCAATTTAAAATCCCTCGCCCAGGCTCTTTCACAACGTGAGGAGGAGAGAGATGAATCCGAAAGTGTCGAATCGTATTACTCGGCATCTGATATCAACCGCAGTCCGGAGCGTCCAGTAAAAATAATAAAGTTGGACCAGTCTATTAACTCAAGACGAACCCCAGGAACACCGTTTACGACAGCAGAATGCATCTTAATTTTAAAAACGGTGTTGCAGTATCTTGACGAGGAAGACTTTACATGTAAGGAAGTGGTCGATCTTATCCGAAACAAATACTGGGCAAAACCTAAGGGTAACAGCCTGCAGGTGAGATCGAAAAGGCATTTATCTTCTAGCGATCAATCAATTGATAAAGTAAATAGTAGTAGTAATTAGTTGTCCAACCTTGAGGTTAATTATTACCTAAATTACACGGGCACCAAATCTGTAAATGCAAACCAAATGCAATGTACTAATGATCATTTTACTTTGTACCTTCAGAATTGTAAGAACGTGGAAGCGGGGTCAAGACTGAATCAGCTGAAGTTAGTGAGTTTGTTGCCTGGGAAACGGGTTATTATTAAGAGTCTGCTCCGCACATGCAGAATCTGCCTTGTTATCCTAGATGCATTGACATTTTACCCTAGCCCTATTTTATCTGTGTACACGTAAACCCGCCCACTTCGAGAAATCTCATTCCGGCTATAATACCCATGTTAGTTTGGGGAGATTTCGATTTTCGATGTAGGGAATTTTTTTTGACTTGGCAGATTATGCATGTATGATATAGGTAGGTACTCTATAAATCCATAAATTAGCCTAACATACCTAGTTTCTTATGTGAGAAAAAAGTATTTTGCCATTGATGCCATTTTTGTTTCCTAGGTGATTGCAGTTTGATTTGGTTTCAATGTGCGGCAGTTTCTAAGGTTCCAAAATTTCGCAGTTTCCTAAGTGTAGGAGTTTAAATCCCGGTGTAGCGTCGTTGAAGAATGTCACTTGAATCCTGAGTTTCAAATAATTTAGCCACAGTCAGTTTGCAGTCTAAAGACGAAAGTACCAGGTAGTTTGTTATACTTTTGACGTTAAACTAGGGAACATCACGTAATAGGAATACTTTATAATTGTTCATTGTTCCGCAGCGACTGATTGTTGGAGGGTTGCAGTTTCTGTAGACTGGAAGATTAACTTACTTATGCCACATTGGGAGTCGCCTTAGAGGAGCTGTTCTCCCATACCACTTTCACCATACACACACTCTCGGAAAGAAAGAGATTCCCCGGACCCAGCTTTCCCTTGGAGGACCTACTTCCACTACACTCCAAAGTACAAAGTCAGTCCATCCAGGCCTGTTTGCCTCTTCAGATTCACCCGTTCTCCCGTTTAAACCTTCTAAAATTAAGGAAAAGAACCGTTTGGTTCGAAGGTAAGATTCCGGCAATTTTTTTTATTTAGGTTAAGTTACCTACTTCAATCAACAATCGCCTTGTTTGTTGTTCTTTACTTCTTGATTTTATATTGCATTGCCTATTGCAGATTGCATGGACTGTGGACAGTCGCTGGTCACTTCACTTGCACCTCGACGGGCCACCAGTTGCATCGTGTCAGGAACCAGCATGAACAGAGGTCAAATCGCCATCGCCACATCTCTGTGGTCCACAAGTCGACCCCGACAGAAAGTTTATCTTATCCTCTGCAGTTCGAAGTATCGTCCACGTGTACTGATTTGAATTGATTGCTCCAAAGGACTGTTCTGGCCCACGCTATGGAGCGTTAACACCAAAGTCGGGTTAGTAGTAATAGCAATGAGAACCAGAATTTATTCAACTGTTAGTGGCCTTGAATTTTGAGCACTTTTTGTCGCCTGCCTCATACCATTTACCTACGTATTTTACAGTTTTACCGAAAGTTCCCAAACCACTGTTTAGTAATCAGTGTGTGTTACCTCTTCTATCCTTCCGCAGTCCACCCTCTTCTAGCTCTTCCTCCGTCATCAGGATTTTAATAGGAATTGCATATTCGAAACCTGCAAATTGTAAGGGTAAGTATTTGTCGTTTTGAATTGTTTCTAATATTTTGCGTATCCTCTCCAACTGTATTGTTTTTAAATTAAGCATGCGGATGTTTAATAGTGATGTTCCTTTCAATTCTGAAACATTTATTACTTACAAAATTAAAGAACTACGTTTATTTATTTCAGTGCCGGCTGAATAAGGAGACGGAAAGGACATCAAATTGACTTGGAAATTAGGACAAAGTTCAGGGTGACAGATCAGTTGTGGTAGCCCTAATACTCGTTCATCAAGTGCATTTCGTGGACAACTTGACCTTGGCTGTAATATTTGACATACTCTGTGAACGTGAACCTGATTTGTTGAGAGAAATGAGGTGAAGTACAGTTATTGAGGAATGGGTTTGGCAGTTTTGGAAGTTTTGGAAGTTTGGAATAGCTACATATTAGGAATATAGTGATTAAAGTTGGGTTGTGTGTTGTGAAAAGGTTGACAGTCTGCTGCAGTGGATGATGGTGGTCGGTTGGAGTTTCTGGCTATTGGTCGGATTGACAGTGGAAGTGGTCGTCAGTGGGGAATCGGGCTGTTTTCTCACTCTGAACTTCACACCACCCTCTTGGAATGAACGAGACCACCCAGACCGAGTCACCCTTTGCCTCTCTCCCTTCTGCACATCTGCTGCTCTTCTTTCACACCTCTTAAGTCCAAAGTCAATTCAATCCAGTTAGAGTCTTCCGATCCACCCTTTTTGATGTGCCTTACTTCATTACTCCTCTTTGACCTCCTAACCCCAAGGTCAGACTGGTTCGAATTACAGATTCCATGAACCTCATTTTATTTCATGTTATTTTTTTGCTTTAATCAACAATCACCTACTTCACATTTTCGTCTTCCCCATCTAGACCCAGCCGGTGTTTTGTTAACCTCTAAAGTTTTGTCCACGTGTATTAATTTATATCATCTCTCCTCTTACAGATAGTCTGATATGTTGTTCAGTTGTTGGGAGGTGGGGAAATGGCCAGCATGAAAGATCGGCTCAGACGGCAGCAATAATAACCGTCCAGCACATTTCCAATTCAGAGGATTCCCGAACTTACCTTCCAAATGGACAGCGATGAAATGTTGGATCGAGCCAATTTCGCGTTGTCTATTGATTTCATTTCATTAAGGTTCCAAGATCCCTATAAAACAACACCCTCATTGAGCTCTGTATGTTGTTTCAAGGTTAGATTTGGATCTTAATTATTTCCATTCATTTTTCATCGTCCATTGCACATCATATTTTTATTATACTTATACAAATGCATTGTCTGGTCGTTTTTGTAAAGGAAGTTTTGCTACCGACTAAGCCAGCTGAAGATATTAATCAGTCCAACCCGTTTGTTTCACCTGCATGTACGCCTGGATGATATTCATCTACCTAGTTCACGTGTACTGGGGACTGACAGTGACAACTAAAGTTTCATTTAGTTTTGATTAAGACCACCACCTCCCTCCAGCCTTCTTATTCACTGCGCCAGTGTTTATCGTGAGTAGGTGGATTCTTTTTACGTTTTTTACTTAGTTCAGAACAGTATTTTTGCCATGGCAACAAGACAACTAAGAGGTACTGCATCCCTTCTGATATCATATTATTGATTGACTGATTGATTAAATTCTTTAAATTTTAACGTGTCAGTAGATTCAAAATGCAGGGTCCCGTTACTGCCTGTCATTTTTTTTCTTGAAAAGTGAGGTTCGTTAAGTGTGGTGTTCGTAACTATTTAAAAAATACGACTGTTTTATTTAGGATAATAAAGTCAGGCGTTAAAAGATAGTGTGTCATTTCAGCATTTCTTATTTCACGACTGGCAGACAAATTTAATGAAATTTAGAATCCCGAAAGTTACTTAAATCTTGATTGGAATTATGAATTTCATTTACAAAGGGTCTTCCACCGCAGTCCTGTTTGAATCGTGATGACTAACTTGGAACGGGACAGCCTTGAGAGATACAGGAAGTCGACAGGCCGGAAGCATTGGATTTGGATCTCGTCATAAAAGGAGGCTACGAGAACACTGGTCCCGTGGAAGGACTAAAGAGAAAATTAGAAGAATCAGAGGACCCCAGGAGGACTTATTGAAGACAAGAATGGGAGATACTGAACCTCAGGACGTAGACCAAATAATAAACTCCTAAATATTATAACAAATAGTCACAAGAATGAAAGTTCGACGGGGACAGTTCTAGAGCCAACTCTCATTTCGATTTTATTATGTCCACGTTCGCTCTTCTTAACCAGATCTCACAGGAACCGATAACAAGTAACATCCAATCACTATTAATCCAGGCAGAAATACATTTCGGTCTTGTTTAAAAGAAACAAAAAACTGCAGTTAATCCAGCCCTTATGATATACGGTATAGGTATTATTATGAAGTGAGGTAACTGCCTGTCATTATTTTTCTTGAAGATTTAGGCTCGTTTAGAGTTTTAAACATAAAGATTTTATAAAAGACGAGTGCCTAAAATTAAATGTACGCATGGAAAGATACTGTGTGATTCCAGCGTTGCTTGATTCAAAGGTACCAAAGCATCAACTTAGCATTTTAATGACTTTCAAAGGGGAGTTTTAAAGGGAGTTTAGAATCCCGAAAGTTACGTTAACTTTGATTTACAGTAATAATTGCATTAAACAACGTAGTGTGTATTGCTTCGTGATGACTACTTTGAAACTGGAAAGCGTTGAGTTAAGAGGAAGTCAAGAAACCCGGAGTTATGGATTTGGATGTCATCGTAAAAGCCATCAACGACAACTTTGTTGTCAAGGAAGAGAGTCGGAGGAGACAAGCAGTTTTTGTGAACAGTTTGGCTTTTCCTTGACTTGAATTAAATCGTTTAAAAAATTAATCGGATTTGGAAAATTACATTTTTTAATTAAACAATTAGTTAAGTATGAAACTGCGGATTCTTTTGTTTCTGATTAAAATAAGACAAGAATGGCGGATTCAGAACCTGAGGACGTAGATCAAGAGAATAAAAGTACTAACTCCTTAATGCAATGACACAAGTTATATTGTCACAAGTATAGAAGTTTGACCGAAGCGTTTCTAGCCGAATGTCTACTAAGCAAAGCCAAAGACCACAAACTTGTTTGTCTAATTTTTAAGCAAAGATTATCAGTTCTTTCGTCCACGTGCCCTTTTCCTAACCAGATCATCAGTCATCATGACAGTCGTACCAACTAACATCAAAGGACTATAATTAGCAGGCAGTTGATTTTAAAGTAGAAATCATTCATCACACATGCAGCATCATTTGCATGATCATTTTCAACTGCCGTTTTCAATATTCAACAGAGGCACGAGACACGAGAGAGTGTGGGTTTTAAAGTTTCTTAATGGTGTGAACGAGAATTTTTGTATAAAGTTAATCAAGTTGGCTGTATTGGTTTGTAGTAATTCCCTGTGAAGACAATTTTTTTGAGTAGAATAGAAGGTGTATTTACATATCTACAGTGTGACTCGTTATGTTAGTGTTGACTCTGCTTTTGAATCTCAATATTCTCAGCATGTAGACTTCCGATAGGAAGAATTGGGGGAAACTCAGGTTTCCTTTGTCTTCCACTTTACAAAATCCCAATAGTCCACAGTCTACAGTCCACACTCCACACTGTCAACTCTGCGGGCTTGGTAAGTTTACATTCCTTACTCGTGTCGTGGTCGAGATGCACTGTGCACTGATCTTATTCCCTCGATTTCTGCTATATTATTATTATATTTATTATTACTATATTTATCAGCCTCTTAAGAACAGAAGAACAGCTGCCGACTAGTTAGCCGACCTGTGCAGCTGGAATTCTGGAATCAACAGGCTTAACTTTGTTTACCCTGGAATGTGGTAGCAGAGTTATAGTCTAGGCCCTCAAAGCCAGACGTCTTTCCGTCATCCAAAGTAGACCTATAGACACTCCGCAACACATTTTGTCATCCCTAAGAGTTGTCGGTTGTCCCCATCTCCCCATACAGTTCACGGGTATCATTGAAATTGATCCATTCGTAAGACGTGTCTACTGCAGCTCCAGCCATTCCGTTCCACCTTTAAGTGCTGTTAATAATACTGAAGATTGAAGCGACGAGGACGAGAACTACGCAGTCGCCCACGTCCCTTTAGATTAAGTCTACCTTCCTACAGTGTTCAGCACTTTGTCCCACGGATTCCAGATTCTAATCTAAATTGCCGAAGTACTCGAAGCCGGAAAACTGTAAAGGTGAGGGGTTGACCTTATAATACTGCTTAAGGTCGTTTCACGTGAACATACAATTCTTGTTTTCTCAGCACCGCTGTACAAGGTGAAGGCAAGAACAATGGCAGTACCGTTTGTCATCATAAAGTTCACGGGCACGGATTAAGGCAAGCAGCTTTAACACAACCTTGTTCGTCTTCAACCTTCTTTGCTACTTCAGTTAGGTATGGACTGTTTTTTCCTTCATATCTTCTGGTGCACATCCAAGAAATATCTGTTCATTCGCCTATAATCCTCAAAACCAGTTAACCAGCATAAATCTATGTATCTCTGAGACCAAGTTCACTGTCGGTTATCACCCAGGCCCAGGGGGCTCTCCGCTGCTGATTAAGCCAGTTCTATGTTACTTTTTTGGGTACATTTTACTTTTGCAGTCCGCATTGTTAACTGTTTGAAACAAGTCGACTTGATTTTCATAAACCCATCTCTGCTGTTTTGCTAAAAAGCCCTGATTTTGAAACTCGTACACGTGCACGTAATTAATACTTTTGCAAATGCTTTTGTATTTTGAATAAAAATAAGTAATACCATAATCCAAATCTGATTAATGTGTTAATTTTTAGGAGTTTCAAGTTCCCTGCCGCCCCTTATGACTTGCTTCCTTTAAATCATGGAAATCCCAACGACAGCAGCTGCAGTGGGAATAGAAATTCCAGAAGAATTGCGACGACTTAAACGATGTTCGGATACAACAAAGTCAGTGAAAGTTATGAAGAACCTAATTTCTGCATAACATCAGATTACAGTGACTAATGGATATTTTTATATATAGGTTTAAAACTTTCTTGATGTTCGATGGCGTAGCCGGGCTGTCGAGAACGATGAAAATAGTCAAGCCAATAACAGTAGTTCGATTCAGGGAAAACCTAAGAGTCAATCATGCAAGGGGTAACACGTTTAAAGGTCTCTCGGTTTTGCGGAGCAAAAGCTGTTACGAGCTTGACTTATGTGGTGTTGGAGGATTTATGCTTTCCATCGTTTTTCCAGTGGACATATTCATTCCTTCAACATGTAAATAATATACAGGATTATAATTACCTTGCTTTCAAAATACATCTATCCTCCTATTTATAAATGTATAATACGTTTTTCAGACCTGGACTACCCAAAATTTACAAGCCGTATTTACAGAATAATAAAGCAGTCCATTGCCAAGGTCTACGCGAGTACTGTTAACATGTGTCATCATGACTATTTGTCCAAACCCCTAGATGTACATCCAGAAGAATGGGAGTTGTTTTCGGATATGTTTGAGCAAACGATGTCAGCAGAATGCCAGCGATACCAAGTAGAAATACTAGAAATTCTGAAACAACAGCACATTGATGTGAATAGACTAAATACCGATAAATTAAAAAAACCGGTTGCTGCCCTCAGAAATTGGACTGACTTTGGCTCTTTTCCATTCAATTGTTCAGCAAAAAAAGATGACATTCAATGTCAGACTGAATACTACTTACATGCACGGCGCATGGGTCAAGACATACAAGTCCCTGACTGCGGAGTCAATCTGTGTGATAAAAACCGTTCAACTGCTCAAAATATTGAAGATCTTAAATCGTGGAACAAAGCATGGGACGAGTACGATGTATTAAACATGCACAAAAGTGAATTTAAAGGCTGTCGATGGCTTACATTCCACATTGCTAAGGATTTAGAAAGCTCGCACGAAAATATGCATTTAGTTTGGCTAGAAAATGAAGTTAAACAGCAACTTGAGCTGAACTACGAAGTTTACCATGTATTTGGAATTCCTAGTGTGGCTAATCTGAGAAGGCATTTATACCAATATCACGATTCGATGAGATTTATCCAACTATACTGTCGGTTCGGGCACGAGTTTCATCGGAACTCCACCACCATTTTTACCAGATCAATGGTAATTACGAAACGGATTGTGGAAATGCTTGGATCAAAAGTCTTTGTAACAAAAAGGAAAGCTCCCGCTTTGACGTATACAGATAGACAAATACTGGATAAAATACCCATGACTCAAGTACAAAATTGGATTGAAGATGCCGGAACTTGGGGATCAAAAGCCCGTTTAGAAATAGTTTATGAGGTTGACTGCGGCGATGTTAAATGGGAGTGTGCATTGGAGGACTATTTTGCTGTGACGCTGCTCAACACCCTCCATCAATTTTTGAATTTCATCAAGGTTCGAAAACTAAACTCCCCAAGCCTTTTGATGGAAATTCCTTGTGAAGTAATGAAAGGTTGGTTGGAAAAAACCTTACGTCCTTGTTGTAAAGCTATTGAAAACGCTGTTGACGGGCTGGAATCTTCAAACACAGAAGTTATACATCAAGGAGTTCAACTAATCCAGATTCAACGAGTATTTTACGCCGAAGCAATTATTGGATTCTTCATCCGTGGCAAACTACCAACTGGGTTCCCTGAAGTTGTGAACTCAGACCTAATGTTTTTAAAGTTGCAGTTGGGACCCAAAGTTCTCGAGAACGGTTGGAAAATCGCAAACGTTAGCGTAAATGCAGAAGGTGAATTAACGGTTGTTAACATTCCTAACTGGCTGTTGAACAGACTTACGCCCGAGTGGCTACTTGGTCCCCACAAAAATGACTCCTTGTTCAGTGATTTGCTACAGGCCTACAAAAAGATGGTTCACACAAAAGTTGGTAAAAAAAGCGCAATTACTAAAGAATATAAAGCTGCCGTAAAAGAACTATCTAAGGAGATAATAATCTTCATTCAGAAGCAGGCCTCTGCCGATTCTCAACGGAAAGACATTTGGACAAACACCCGAGACTTAGCCATTGACACCCTCTCAGAGTTCAAACAGAAGATTTTGATTTGCCCATTGCAGCTATGGAAAATTATAGTAGCTCGTTCAATAAATCCTCAAACCGGAGCTGGTAAGCTATTGGAATGTTTCATTTCCAAGGTTGAAACAGATAACAGACTAATAAAGGCTAACCAAAAAATAAGCTTGGGGGATCAGTTTGTTATGTGTTTGGATAAGGAGATTCTATCGCAAAAATGTCCATATTTTTGTTGGTTTGAGAGACTGCCATTGGAGAGACCGGAGGTCGGAAAGGAAATATTGTATTGCGTGTTTCCAACAGCAGCTTCAGCGAATGAGAAAACCCTCAAAGAAATTGTTAAAATATTTTGGGAAGCAAAATTAATATTTCCAAACAAGAGACTTCCTACTTGGTATTCCAAATTCAAGATGACTTCAGATACCTTTCATTCAGCCATGGAAGAATTCTTGAAAGAAAATTCGGACCGCTCTCTCAATTGGATGAACACAAATGCCAACCTTTATAAATCAACTTCACCCTATCAGCAATTTTTCGAAGTGCTAGACAGCTTAGGATCCGATTGGAAAGACCATGAAAAATCCACAAGGCATGAAGAAGTAAAGAAAAGTTTACAAGGGCATGGAGAAGGAGCTCAGCTTATTTCCGATGATCTACTCCAGAAATTAGTTAATTTATTCTACCCCGTTGAAAGCGCTGATTAGCGGACAGTTTTAAATTCAGTGTGCCCTGTTCAAGGAGTCTTAAAGCAAACAGTCTTCAATTCATTTGCTTTTTTCAGTTACCTATAATCAGTTTATTGTAGTATTTATTATTTGTACACGTGGACATTGGTATTGAGTTGTTCAATAATCTTATTTTGCCATCTTTTTTTGAATTCAATATTATATATGTACTATTTTGTATAATTTATTTAAAGTTCGATTGTTGCACAATTTATCGAGTAACACAGTCGTTGTACTTTAACTTTAAAACGTTTTCATTCAATTCTACATTTTATTTATCTAGTGAAACGCTTATAAGACTACATACCGTAGCCTGGATAGTAGGTATTTATATTTTTATATCTACCTAGACCAATTGTCTGAGACTAGGGATAAAACGAACATGATACTTGCTCCTAATATGACGGTAATAGTATACGGGAACAGAAGACCTTTGATTCCAATGACAGTCGGGCCAGGAGAATTTGGTAGCTATATTTTGGGAGTTGACAATGCTGGCGAGTACAATTTGAAAACTGTTTGAGTAGAGAGAGACTTTGATTGTGGAGGATGGAAATCTACTCTATACACTATAGACAAGGAGGGAGTAGAAGTGAAAGGTTGGGTTGCATGCAGCAGCCTTGCTGCAGGGCCAGAAGAAGTCGGAGAAAGTCCGCCTGATTGAAGTCCAACATAATAATATACGAGTAATGGAAGGTAGAGAGACTAGACCTCTCTCCTCAGTAGGCAGTAAAGAGGTGGCTGTTCACCCGTCAAGTGTAATGTAAACCTTCCCGTGAACCTCCGCAACTTAAGTTTCGGCTGAAAGGAGATGTCTCCTACTTCCTTCCTACTCCCTAAAGTCTAAAAGTGTGAAGTGTGAAGTGTATATCAATTATCAACCAGGAGTAAGGACACAAGTCTCTCCCACCGACAAATTACTTCCTCCTCCGTCTCGCACCCTCCGCAAAACGTTCAAGTAAGTCAGGTTGTTCTCCCTTGTACTGTTGCCATGATGCATGACTCCCAGTGACCCCAATCATCCACACAAGGCAGTTGTCAGTAACAGCTGCTCAGGTGAGGATGAAAGGAGCATTTAAGCTTCCTCATTCTCATCTCATTCCACAAAATTAATTAAACCTCTTACTTGTTTACAGTGATTTTGGCTCCTGATTCAACCTTTAAACCCGCTTGCTTACTTCACTTGGATTCCATTCCAAAGTTCAAGTTCACGTTTACAGAGAGAGACCTCCAGTTACACCCAACCGAAGGTGTCAAGTAGACCTACCACCCCGTTGGCCTCATCATCCTCCTTCGTCTTACCGGAAGTTTACTACAACAATGAGGTTTCGACAGGGAGAATGGTTAATCTGCTGAATTTTCATGAAACGTAAGGAGAGTAGTTAAGTAAGTAGTTAAGGTTAGAGTGGCTATGGCAACAGCTTCACGAGCACACTCAAACTAGAGCTTTTGATTTCAATATTAAGTGGACACTCCTAGAAAACCTAATTATCATTAATCTGTTTCCAGGCCAAGCCGCACATCATTTCCTAGGTAAGGACATTTTTCAATTTTCAGCCCCTTAGGTAACGGAGTTTGTCGGTTAGAAAACGCTGTGATACAAGAGTAGTTTCAGATGTACAAAAGTCAATTCACGTGGACAATATGTTTTTCGCATTCCTTTAGGCCAAATCCCATTCGCCCTCCGAGTGTGCCAAATCACCGTCACCCTCCAGATGACCAAATCCCCGTTGCCATCACAATCCACTTCGCTTTTCAAGTGTGCCCCATCCCCGTCGCCCTCACAATTCTTCCAATTGTGCCAAATCCACTTCGCCCTAACAATTCCTTCAAGTGTGCCCCATTCCCGTCGCCGTCCTGCTTTCCAAAACCCATTTGCTTGTACAATTTAATTCAATTTGTAGCTTTAAGTGAATGATTGTTTGTTGCATGGGTTTAGATTATGCTTCCTCATTCTCATTCTACAAAATTAATTAAACCTCTTACTTGTTTACAGTGATTTGGGCTTTTGATTCAACCTTTAACCAGCGGAAGATGCGTACCCTTCAAACCCGCTTGCTTGCTTCACTTGGATTGTACACGAGGTTGTTCTCAACCCATACCAAAGTTCAAGTTCACGTTTATAGAGAGAAAACATCAGTAGCACCCAACCGAAGGTGTCAAGTAGACCTACCACCCCGTTGACCTCATTCTCATCATCCTCCTTCGTCTTACCGGAAGTTAACTACAACAATGAGGTTTCTACAGGGAGAATGGTGAATCTGCTGAATTTTCATGAAATGTAAGAAGAGTAGTTAAGTAAGTTGTTAATGTTAGAGTGGCTTGTAGCTATGGCAACAGCCATAGCTGTAGCCAATTGTAGCCAATACAAGCTACAATCATTCCAGTACACGCTTAAAGATTTTTTAAGAGGGCGATTGGTTCAATATTTTATTCGTAAAGAATGTAGAAACAACTATTTTCAATAAAATTATGCATTCAAAGATAATACTTCAGTAGTTCTTGAATTTGGAGTGACGGAGCTTTATTTAAGTTATCCAATAGAAATCTTGGAGAATGATTGGAGATGTTTAGAGTACAGATTTAAATTAGGCACAGAGTTCATAAATGAATCCATTAGGGTCGGGACAATACAGCTGGCTAAGGGAAAGTTAGGGGAGGAAACTGAGAAAGTTGTACAACGGAAAACAAATTTATTTGGCTACAACGAATTTTGCAGATAAGGAAAGACGTTTACAAGGCCCGTTGCAGAAAAAATGATTCTACTCAGACTGAATATAGGGAGTAATCGATAACTTGACGATTCATACAATAAACATACTTGCTTACTTACTTGCACAAGAAAATTGGCAAAACACAAACTAATATTGCAGGTTGCAGTAGAATTGGGTAAACTATGTCTGCTAGTTTACGAAGTAATAAATATGTAGGTTACTATAACATGACTTGCTATGGAGGTTAAGACAAACGGGTAGTTCATTATAGGTCCATAATACTCAGTGCATTATTGAGTGAGATAGATTTCATTCAGGACATTGTTTGAAATTCCGGCCGACAAAACAAAATCTGATTTGCTTCCGAACATTTAACCCTCTAAAAAATACACGTGCACAGATACAATTTATTAGTAAAGATAAAAAATGAATTTTAAGGTTTTAAATCATGACTGGTTGTGTAGAAGTGAAACTTACCTCATCTAGCATCGAAATCGCGTCTAAGAGAAACTTGTCATCTTCCTCTGAAAATTCTGAATCAGCCTGAGGTTTGGAGGATTCTCCTGTTTCGGCCTTCCTTCGACGCTGCAGGACACGCTGAATGTCATTTTTTTCCTTCTTCTTTATTACCGCGAGTCGGATGTAGTGAAACCGCTTTTCCTTCTTAGCTTCCTCCTTAATCTTTTCGATTGCTTTATCAGCCCGTTTCTTGATCGCCGCTATTCGGTTCCTTTCTGACCGTTCCGCTCCTTCTTTACTTCGGTCCATTTCAGGATGGAACACGAAATCTGTTCAACGCCAACAGAATCTGAAAAACTGACAGTATCCGCGTGAAATATAATTCTTCTTAATGGCTTCTTTAACACTTAAGATAACTTCCAAATATGCAGGTCTTTCTATGCCGCGCTGCACATTGTTACCGAACAACCTTGGTTCCTTCCCGAATTGACTACTGAGCTGAAGGCAGTAAAAAGATGACCGACAAATTCGAAGATACTAACTGCAGATTGATCACCTTCCCCAAAATTAGTTGTAGTTATAATTGTCTGGTTCAGTTATAAGCTTACACCAAAAGGATACTCAACTAAATAAATGATTAATTGAAACTTTACGAGCTCGTTTACCCTGCAACCCTGCTTTTTTACCATGAACAACCGTGCACTTGAAAATGTTTTACTTTGATTATTGGTTTGTTTGCAATAAATATTACGAAAAAGGTCACTCTAGTGTCCATTGATGTTAGATCGAATCAAGATTTAAGCAGTGGGCAGTGTTGACGTGGACTGATGCAAATTGGTTTGCTATGGAAAACGTTCTTTGTTGTGGAACCAAATATCGTTTGGTGAGGGCACAGACTACAACATGTACTGTGGCTAACTTGATGTCAGCAGGTCAGGACTTAGGTCCTTCTGCAATACGTAAAATGGAATTTCAAAAAAATCTTAAAATCGAGGGGTCTTTAATATATATGCTGGGCTAGAACTTGGGTTAATTACCTAGTACAGTTTAGCATAAAGGCTGTGTTACAACGAATATACGCACATCACTCTCGTTCTAATACTCTATATATTGCATAATTTGCAGATCCTTACTTCAAATCTCACAAACTGTTAGCCCAATAACTTCTGAAACGTATACTAACTTTGATCATCTGTCACGTTTTTATTTATAAAATCGAAGCAGAGACAACATTCGACTGCATCCGACTTCCGTTCCTAAAGTACAAGTGCAACGGTCAGTTGTGTACAAAAAACATTAAGCTTTACGAGAACCAAACTAGTAGAATCTAATGTAGTAACAACTATAATCAGTGCGTGCCCGTTCAGAAACGCTACTTATTAATCTAGTCCTAAAATAGCTCATTTTCATTTGCGGATTCACATATTAAGTAAATTTTTACTAAAGTACATTTTAAAACCAAAACTAAGACCAAACATTGGTAGGATCAAAACTGTTTTAGAAATTTCTAACCTACGTACAATACAGTTAATCAAATGTCCTTATAGGACTTTTCAAACCTATTTCGGAATTAAAATATAGGAAATTAATTCGGATAATCCTTTCAAGACATCAATATATTCGTCTGTGTATTTTATAGGCAGCAATTCCGTAAATAAATGAACCAATGTCTTGATGGAAGTAGGCTCAAATCCTAGTTGCTGCAGTCGTAGGTATTCCACACCTTTTTTCTCTGTGACAAAATTTTGAAGGATGCTTTGCTGTCCATGCAAAAATAGGTCCAGCATCTTCTTTTTTAAACACATTTCCATTGTGCTTTCTTCCACCGTATCTTCATATATAAGATGATAAACTTTTACGGTTTTGAGTTGATTCTTCCTGTAAGGTGAATTTAAAGCTTAACTAATCCCTGTTCTCGTGAAATTTTTTTTTTTTAAACTTAAAACTGAGGTGCAAATAAAAAAAAATATAATGCTTACCGGGCTAGTCGGCCAACAGCTTGCTGAATAACGTCAAAACTCCAGGTCGGCTCCAAAAACACTGCCACTGATGCCTCTTGGATGTTTAAACCGATTGCGAGGGAGACGGACATCAGTAAGACATGGCATTTAGTCTGGGTCTTAAATTTCGTCAGCTCTTTGTGCATGTCAATCCCGTCTGATTGATCTCCCGTGAATATGGCACACGTATTTTGGTCAAAGGACTTGTACAATAAATAAAGTTTGTCAAGGCTTCGGGAAAAAATAATAATTTTTTCGCCCTTATCAGCATATTTTTTTAATAACTCGATAACGACTTGGAATTTGTTACAGTCCCAGCCGTTATCGTCATCAGCTTCTTCTTGGATCATTTCCTTCCCAAAGAAGGGGAAATAATATTCTCCATCTTTCTTAACATGTTCATTGTAAACAGTTTTTGGGGAAAGGGTCAACTCCAAAACTTTTGCGATGTTTATAAACCTATTGATCCTTTCTTCATGCATTACATCACAGGAAATGGTCCTATCCAGGATGGTTTGATACCGCTTTTTCATAGGTTCGGACTTACGAACACCAATGACATACGTTCTCGTCAAATTTGTATATGATTCGTTCTTCCTTTCATTGAGGGGGGAAATTTCCATAAAATGTTCTTTGAGTTTCCCAATGGTATTAAGAAACGGGCGCTTGGCTACATACGATAGGCCAGAAACGTTATCTTCAGTCGACTCATGTTTGTAGCCTAAATAAAAGCCCAGTCGACCCAGCATATCTTCTCCCGTTGCCTGCTTATCGATGTTCGTTAGGCTAAGAATACTTTCGATTCCCTCCGGCAAGAAAGCGGCTGTAAATGAAAGGATTGATATTTTCAGTCATACATGCATGGATTAACTAACATAACCTTTTACTAAAGCCAAGTACATCTGAAAGTGTTTAGGATGGAATGATAAAATGTGTATTACCTAAGTAGGTACTTTAGTTCGTCAAGTAAAAGTAATGAACAAAAAAAACGTACTCGCGAACCTAACCAAACATCGTCTACCATATATTTAACTTTACAAATTTTAAGGACACCTAACTGATTTTTAAAAAGGTATCTTAACTTAAAAGGCATCTCAAGAGACTCGAGACGGCCCTACCTTGGTCAGCCTGCATTTTTAAACAATAATCCGAGGTTTCACCTACCCGATACATATAGAGAGTATTTCCATCCATGGGTGTTCTCACAAAGAGATTTACACTTGTTCCTGTACCGCATAGATGAGTGGAATTCATCCACAATATAAAGTCCGTGGTGACAGAACTTTGTAGTCAAGATCTTGTCAAATCTTCCGCTAAGTTTATCAAAGAGGTCTTTACCGATTAAACACATGCCTCCGAGGCGTTTCCATTGATTCAGATTTTGTTCTCGTTCCTGTGAATTGGTGTTGCTGGCTATTGCATAAACCGCTGGAGGTACGGAACCACTCCATGCTCTTTTGACTTCTTCTTCGTCTTTCAAAATTGAATCCAGGGTGTGCGGTATCATAATGAAGAGGACATTATGTATCTTTTTGGTTGCCAAGAGTGAGACTGCTACCGCCAAAGCCTGTAAACAATTGACAATATTTTACTTGGACATTGGACGTGCATTATTATTCACGTATCATGTATTTTTTAAAAAAAACATAATGTTTATGTGTTGACGCACAATTCTAGTTTTTCCAGAACCGATTGGACTGTTTAGAAAGGATAAACTATTGATATCGGATTTCTCTGGCTGTTTCAAAAGCTGCTGCAGCAGTCGTTGTACTGTACCAACCTACAAAACAATCAATATTCAAACTTCTGACTTCAAACTAATTTTCCCTTTCCCAGTATTTAGAAAACTGTAATGAGTAATGTATAGGGAACAAACCTGAAAATCAGTCAACACATTCGTTTCTTTCAGTTTATTTATGTATTGATATTCTGCAGGGCTATTAGCTTCCGTCAATGAGCCTATTTCGGCAGAACGTTCCATACTCTTTTGTTCATCTTGATATTTTTCTAAGGTCACGGGCACTTTGCTAATAATTTTTTCTCGTATTTTGTTAAATGAATTTGTCTCGCTGTCAGTCAAGGCTTTGGTGTCCCTTAAATACTCAAGTTTTGAAATATTGTCTGCCACCAAGTCCGCCTGCTGTATTTTCTCAGTCTCCAATCTCAAGCTGCGTCAAATAGGTAAATTAAATTAATAGAATTAAGGATCGGAGGGGTTGATACAGGTTCTAATTTAATGAATAACATGTTCACGTACTTTTCTATTCCTTTTAGCTGGTACATAATCCGAAGGTTGTCCACGATATCAGTGCCTGCCTGTGAGGAAGCCATCGCATTGAAATCCCCCAGTAGTCTTCACTAATCTTCAGCCAAATAAGATTGATAGTCGTAGGGCCGTTGAAAGTATGTAAGAAATCTGCCCGTGGACGACTGTAAATGACTGAAATGAAAAATCGTGAGAATAATTAGATTGAACAATTGAGAGAAGGGACAGTGGACAGGTAATCAAGAACTTAGGTAACAAAGAACCTGCTGCCTCCTCTTTCCTACAGTAGGGAAACAAATGATGGTACGGGGAATCTGGACAACGCTAACAGGAGTTTAGTTTAATTATTTAGGCATCCTTATTCCTTACCATTTCAGATAACAAATGGTTCACGTGAACTTGCTCAGGCCGGACAGCTTCGGGTAGGATTAGCACTAGAAACGGATTTGTCCTGCCAGGGTTTTCTTGATGCCGATCGATTGGCTTCTCCTTTTACATAAACAGCAAAACACTGCAGACATAAAAGATCGCGTAAACAAACAGATCGGTCTCCTTGGACGTCTGACGTTGGAATGAATGCAGCCGGTCCAAGGTTCAAGTTAAGCGGAGTTGGTAAAGCTGGTTTTGTGGTGGCGGCCAGCGGGTGGTGGTAAGGTTGTAAAAAAGGGGTAAGCCGGCCTCTGACAACGTACACAATGTAATGTAAGCACACCAAGTTAAGGCCAGTAAGTATTAAAACGGTCACTATACAGATTTTTTGATATTGATACGTTCCTAGAAATGAGCACTGGATGGATGATCATTTATTCTGTATTGAGGGTGAACTATGCCCACCACTTTACACTTGTAGAAATATGGGTTAGGATTAGGATGTCTAGTACGTTCAATTCTGAAGCCTCTGAACAATTCTGCTCTAAAGGGTAATAAAGGTGAATAAATGGTCTCTACTTTATCCTCTGACTGGTACACGCGAACTCTATATAGACGTTGACCTTTGACGTTGTGGGATGGGGGCTAGGATTTAATTATGTTGCACTAAAGAACGTATCTTAAGAACAGTGAAGGCAAAACCCGAACTCCTTTCTGAGAAGCAGTAGGTTCACTATTCTTGGTACTTGACGACAAAGGAAGATGAATAAATATTGTCTCTGTACTGCGGGGCGATGGTGAGGACGTGAGGAGGTGTGTGTCGTGTGTGTGGTCTAACTGACTTGTACACTGCAGAACTATCCGAGCACAACATACCAACCTATATACCTATAACCATTAGATGCTGGCATGAATTCAAAGCCAAAATCTCCTTAGCCCTCGTGCTTGACATTATTTTTAAGGGTTAGATCGTTTGGAGCTAATATAAAATCCCCTAAGTAGATGCATGCTAGTAAATTGATTATTATTTATTCAGATAACAGACACATTACAACATAAATGTAGCAAAGATCCAGGTGTGTAGATATATTTGTAGT
>JAQFZA010000401.1:0-22354 GCA_034695115.1 Desoria olivacea | reverse complement strand
ACTCTCATTTCAATTACAAGATGCCATTACATTACAACTTTTCAAAGTAATATTCTACCTTACCATCTCATCCTACTGAACGATGCATATCTAGACTTACGAAGTAAAATATAGCAGCATAAAGATCCTAACTTACTAGTGAAGGTCATAAATACCAAGAACAGAAAGTGGAATTAGAGAATTAGACTAATTGCAGCATTTCTATTCCTAACACATGCCAGCAAAGGTAAATCCAAATCCTCACTGATCGGATACCTACCCGTATATATAGGACTTCTTCTAGTAA
This sequence comes from Desoria olivacea, assembly GCA_034695115.1. Taxonomy (NCBI): domain Eukaryota; kingdom Metazoa; phylum Arthropoda; class Collembola; order Entomobryomorpha; family Isotomidae; genus Desoria; species Desoria olivacea. The sequence goes on along the minus strand of JAQFZA010000401.1, from coordinate 22,068 downwards.
AGCAGCTTCACTTTCACATCCACATAGGGATAGGAGTATGAAAAACATCCCCGTCCCATCCATCCATTCATACAGAATTCAAAATGTTAATACCCTCTTGGGTATATCAGTTATAACTTGAACAATCCAAACCTCTTGGCTTTTGACCTAGGAAACGAAACCTAAGTAAAGGAATGCACAAACAGGCCGTACGGATTAGAGAAGCAAGTCCAGGACCAAGCACCAGCTTAAAGTTCTCGCCACACTCTCCGTCTGTTAATTTAGTACAAAAGTCCAACTAGAAATAGGACAACTTTTTAAGAAAAACTTACTTTTTGAAACTTGAAATTAGGTGTCTACAGCTACACATAGTGTACTGTACGTAGGATGAAGGGCACAAGTGTTGTTGACTCGTAAGTGTCTTAAGCTGCTGTGTTTGTTGAGTCGACGAGTTGTACTTCTAAATTCTTCACACAAATACATACAACATACCTTCCTCGACCTTATGGAGGAGGGTTGCATGACAAGGGATAGTAATGAAGTACTTTAAGGATGAGTTAAAAGGCGATTACTGGGGTGCAAACCCTCATATTTTACTCAAAAAGAACGCTGTAGTTCTCTTGTAACATGTTTTCCTTACCCCAGGGGGTTTCATTAAATATGAGGGGTCCAGGTGAGACTCAATTGATTAAGTTCCCTAGCCTCTCTCAAATTTAATGTCGACAGATTGGTTTGGGATGCTTCCAAAACGCTACATCACTACATATAGCTACTGTTGTCTTGTCTGTGATCAGTCTGTCTGTCGCATCAGTCCATGCAGAATGAATCGGGGAGGAACAATTAACATTTCAGCATACATTTCTTAAACTGCTCGTCGATGATATTGATATCGTCGTTTTATTGCAGAATGGAACATGGGTGGTCATTTACAATAGTACAATTATGAATTAGCCACAAGTGCTAACAAAGAGAGATTAACATCTGAGCTGGCTAACAGCTGAAAATCAAAACGGTACTGTACCATATTCTTAAATACTATGTGAATTCTACTATTACAAAGCACAACTGATAAAGACAACTTGAGAGAGCAGGAATTCAGCAATAAAATATCCCATACGAAAGGCATGAAATTGATCCTCACGAAGGAGAACTTCAGATTTAAAATATCCAAGCCTCTATTCCATGCATTCAATGATACACTATCATTTCATATATCTCTTGTATTTCCAATTGGGCTTGGCCAACGAATCATATAATGAAGTGTGACACGGACAGTCATCCCATTCCATAATCATAATCATCATAATATCTTCTTTACGAGATGAGAATCATCATGAGAGGTATGTAATCATAAGCTCATATTCCACAGCAACATTTCTTTCCTCCTTAATTTAAAATATTTAAATCCTTCACTTAACTCCACAACAGTTTATACAACTTAGCTCCTTCTACATAACTGATTGTGAGTCTAATCGAATAACATTCTAAAAATCCCTATGCACATTTCTAACACTGAAGATGAGTATTCTACAGATCTAGAGATCCGATATCTCATCCAGTAAATCCAGCTCTATAAATAATTCCATACTGACTCAAGGAGGTCTGAAATCATCACGCACTTCCCTGCCTGTGTAGGTGGTATACCACCGGTACACTAAACTGATAGCATGGTCAAAGGTTTCTGGTCCTGTCCTGTTTTTTTTTATTAAAAAATATAATCCAGTGACGAACTTCATGGAGCTATGAAGCTTATATGGGAATGTTGCATGCGATTCCAGATCCCAAGCCGGTGGCTCGTGGCTGACAATGAGAGCTGAGTCTGAGAGGGATGACCAACTTGAATGCAGTGCCCCATAGCTATAGCTCTTTACAGACTTGCTTTCTTTTTGATTTAAAAATACGGAAGTTCTGCACATGATCTCCTATACTATGCAGTGATGAAAAATGGCTTAATAGAGTTTTCAATATTCTAATCAAGAAGAGCTTCTAAGCATAACAAACAGGAACATCAGCCTCGTTGCAAAAAATAATCCAAATCAGGTTTCAGTCGATCAGTGCAATCTCCCTGCCTGCTTTTATGAATGCCTTAATAATTCTTACAATCTTACGATGACTTTAAGCTAATAAACAAGCCAATCTTCCAAAGCCACACATGTTGAATGCTGAAGTGGAATTGTGGACCTACATCTCATACTGGTATATGGTGTAGCAGCGCTAGCAGTTTGATGAATAGTAAACGGTGGGGTTACTTTTGCTAAATGCTTGCAAGCGTATTGACAAATTTGCATATTCCCAACGGACACTTCATTGAGATATCGCTCTAGTGTCCGGAATGTAGATCACCTAGAAGAGTCCACCTATCAACTATGCACCGACAGAGGAAAGGACATCAGACAATCATAACTACAATGCAACCAATTAGTGTGATTCTGAAATCTGAAGAACTTTCTCATCCTAACATCAAAAATGCAAATTACATCATTTCATCCTCATTTCCAATCTCAGACAACTCTAGACTGCCGAACTGATTAGTTCTGATTCTGGCTATAATTGCATTGTCATCAGAATTGATGATTTCGCACAGAGGTGTGTGTATCATCATGAAATCAAGTCAAAGTCATCTCTTGTTGTTTTGATTTTCCAAAGAAACATGACCTCCTGAAACTTCTAGAATGTTTGTCCTTGAAATTTGGCTTTGAACATCCCGCTTAAAAGTTGTCAGGTGTCCGGGCCGGTGTCAGGGTTGGCAGAACTTGACGACACCATACACATCCTGCACAAATGACCTCTAGAATATAGCATAAGACTAAGGTCAAAGTTCGGAGGGATTTTTCTAAATTTCCGCCCGAGTCCCCCGGGGTGCGTTGTCAGGGAAACTACCGCCCCTTAACTCTAGACCCAAGCAGAGAAAATTGTGGGCTCAGTATGATCCCGATTCTCATATCGGTCTCATCTGTGCCGGAAAGGTCTGCGTAATTTTATTTTCACATCTCTAATTTGACCTCATTTTACAAAATTCTAATTCGGCTTCACCCCCCACACCCGTTCCTGTCCACCTATCCACTCAACCAGCTCCTCCTCGTCCATGTAAGTAACTTTGTTTGTTTCGTAGATTACGTCCGTCCGCCCGTTTGCAATTTTCTACCTCCGTCGAGTTCTGTTAACTATTGAACGGACCCTGACCTTTACTTTTACTAAATCCCCTCTGATTTTCTTTTCGTTTCCAGAACATCGACACCTCAATCATCAGCCATGGGTTGTATCTGCTGCAGAAGGAAGGCCTATGCCTATTATGAAGAGGATGAAGTTGAAGTCCTCCCTCCGCCTCGAGTAACGTACATTCCGGAACCCACGCCTCTGGTTACTTACATTCCGGACCCCATTTACGACATCGAGGAGGAGGCAAAGGGCGAGCCTGACCTTCTGCAGGAGGAGGAAAAGGTCCTTACCAAGGAGGAGCTGGCGGAGGCGGCTGAGGTGGACAAGGAACTTCTGCCTTTCCGGCATCATGATTCCCTCAACTAAATTCTTAATTCGTACTCATTCATCTATAATTCTATATCTATAAATTATCCCTGACTAAATTCTTTTCCATCCTTATCTCATTGTGTATTTGTTTCTCACTCATTGATTTTTAATGATACTTATCACATGGCATTAATTAGAATAGAACATTTACAATAGTAACCGGTCTACACTATTCTTAAACGACGAGCTTACAATTAATTGCATATAAGATAGGGCACTGCTTCATTTAACAGTCTCGCAGGAACTCTTTAGTTTGTATTTAGCCTTGCATACATAATTAATTGAGCTGAGAAGTTGTGGATATACAGTTAAACAATTGCTTCAGCAGACGACGCGAGCGCGAGGCTATGCAAACTCTTGATTTCTTCACTAATTAGATAATTTAGCCTGATAGACGAAGCTTCATCTGGGATGATGGCCTTGTCTATTGTCATTGTCACTCGAATCCCTCCATTGTAACTCATGAAAGCCACCCCCATACCTTGAGTAAGGAATACATTGCATGAAGAGTCAGAGCGTAATTGCTGTAAGGAGTAAGCATTGATTAAACTAGTACAGTAGACTTACTTGCAGAGCCCCTCATCTGGGGTAACCAAAACGCGCATTCCTGTGCATAATAGTTGTCAAATGACTTGACCAAGTAATTCGGCCCTGGGAAGTTGGACAGAATCATTGTAGTCATCCAATTAGTCGCCCATATATCAGTAAGCCAACTCGGCGGTCCCAAAAGCAGAGGAACTGTTCCAAAGTTCGTGAACAAAATTGGAGAACGTTTCAACAACCTGATGGACTTCTCCGCAGCCTTCAAGCGTTTCCTTGGACAGTCCAGCCCAACTGTAAAAAAGGAAAACCCCCGACGCCTTAACTAGGGAAACCTTGTCATTAACTTGCATGAATAAATCTTAGTTTAGATTAATTTACCTGGGATGATCATAGTCCCTAAAGTCCTGGCGAAATCAATGAAAGCAGTAGGGTTAATTGTACTTCATATCAATGCATGCATACCTTATATTCCTCTGTAATTATATTGTAAGTGAGCATACCAGTGATTAAGCAAGGAGTCCATCGGATGACCCTTCCAAGGCATTGGGCTTAATCCTCTCATAACATCAGGGATCTTATTTTCGTGACCTGCCTCCTTCAGATACGTCCTAACAGCCCCAGAGAATCCGCCTAAAAGTACAGCAGTGGTGGAGACTCCATGTCCCGTTGCAATTTCCTTAAGTTTTTTCAGGGATATCTTCTCCGACATTGTTGTATACCAATCCTGTGTTAACTCATGCTGTCTCAGATGCCAAAAGTTCCGGTCAACATCCAGGACAAACTGTTTCAGGTGATAATACGGTGACAAGATAACGATCCCGACGTACATGAAGAACTGTGAAATGAAACTCATTTTTCGTACTGGAGGTTGAGGGATTTTGTTCATTGGCTCACCACTCAAGTTATTTAATATCATTTTCATCAAAGAGTATCCATCCGAGATTCCATGATGAACTCTTAGCATCAAAGCCCACCTTTTCTCATGATTGACCTTATCATCCTTACTAATCTCCAGCTTCATATCCACTGTCGGTAAATGATCTCCATGCAACTTCCCCGGGGTCGAGATATAATCCCGGACGATCAACAGCTCCCAAGGAGACATCTTATGTGCAAAGGGTCGAGTACTCATGGGTCCGAGGATTCGCAAAAACTCTTCTTCCGTTGTTGTGCGCTTCGTGTCATTATTATTCTGCCCTAGCGTTTCTGTTTCTTCACAAAATCGTATATGATCTTCCAACTTGAAATCATCCTCTTGCTTCCAAAATGCAAATCCAAGCCAGGATTCATAATAATACTTGAATTTCTCATAAGAATATTCACCACTTGGGCTCTTGATATCCATCACTTTCCTCTGGAAAACTTCCCGTATAACATTAATATCCGGTTCCCCTGAGTAAACCAGTAGAAGATTGAGCATGCACTCGCACTTTTGCGTGACATCATCCAATCCAACTACACCATCCCTCGTGCATACTATCCCGATTAGATCGGGTTTGAAAATTTTCGCCAGAAGGATGACGAGAAATCTGTACAAATATAAGGGGGACACCAGAACTACAAAAAACGGCACTATAAGTAGGTACACTATGAAGCACACTATGACTAAAGTGAATTTGAATAGTTTTGACAGAAATCTCGGAATTTGTTCCGACTCTTTAGGTTTCGAGGTTGGGGCTTTAATCGCCACCATGTTGCTAGCCTTAGGTAACTTTATAATTTAATAGTTTAAAATCTATCGAATCTACACCAAATACGTATCTTAAAGAACACAAGTGGACAATAGGCACGGATCACATCTTGGAAGAAAAGTCAAAAATGAAATGAGACGAGGACTATTGATTGTCTTGTGAGGAAAATACTTGCAGAAACCCTTTGAGTAGAATATAATAAACAAGAGTCAAGTAAAACACCTTCGCCCTGTTTATAATCAGGCCATGGAGGACAATTAGACGAAATGCAGAAGGAACGGGGACATCAAGCATAGTTAAGCACACATATACATAACATCTTTCTGAAATTAAAGGAAGGAGATAAGATACAAGAAGTGTCTATGTTGTGCCATTTACTAAATAATACATAATAACACAACAACACAACAAAGCGCAACAGCCAGCAGCCAACAAAGAGGTCCCCTTGTTCGATTTTAGACGAAAATCCTTAATTATTAGGAAAATAAGAGTTCAAGGTTAGTGCATAGGAGATAGAGTCAGAGGAACAATTGGTACATCAATTGGATTATAGGGACTGCATGTATTCTGTGTGTTTCGGGAGTGTTGATAATGTTGGGGATTGTTTATATATGTAAGTTTTACAATACATTTTTAGATAGAAGTCTACAATGGGTCTACAATGGTCATCTTTGGGTCATATCTCATATCCAACAATCCAAAGTAATATGAACATGCAGGATTGATGATACACGTTGCACACACACACACAAGTCATAAGTGAAAGGGAAATTGAACTGGTAGTGCAGGTTCACTTTTTATTTCTGTTCCATATCAGCCTAGCACACGTATTATGTGTACTTCACTAGCTTTATTATACAATCATCCGTCGCCGTCTTAAGAATATGAATAATATCATTATCATCTACGAATTCTACAAATTATTATGAGAACCTACATAATCAAATATCAAATACATGATGTAATCTAGCAGTAGGAAATTGCACGCATTGCGACTTAAATTGTAATTCGATTCCATTCTAGAGCTAGATAGACAGTTTGCCAAACGTACCAAATTGTCTTTTTGTTGTTGTAAAGGTTACATGAAACACGGACATATGTATGCAAGCATGTATATGCACACATCGATAATTAACATAGGAGTTTGGTATAATTTAACAATTGTAATTGTCTTTTTGGTTATTCTGATTCCTGTGGGAAATGTGAGACTCAATGATGTCACTTGCATTTTCACTTGTGTGTATTGTGCATAGGTAATTGGATTGTCCCGTGGAAGCTTGTTAAAACATTTTATCAATTCTCAGTTAGGCCATTTAAAACGGTAGAAGTAGCTGATGGAGGTCAAGAACTGAATTGTGGGTCAAAATTCAATTCAATATTATAATGAACCAACGGATTTATTTTATACAAACCTACCAACCAAGTTCACTTGAATTCATTGAAGGTGGTCTCTGTTCTCGGGTCTGGAATCTCGAAGCCTCAAAGAATCAATTAGCTCTACTGATGAGCATTGAAGAAATCGAAATGCAAAATCGAATTTTTACTGCTACATGCAAATTCAAAGCAGTAATCAACGACGTCAATGGAATAATATGCAACAAAAATGAGCAGAGACACTCTCGACGTTCCGACCGAATTCTCAGAATATTTTTGTACTTTGAATTAGAATCACTGGATGTGATTGCAATACGAATTTATACAATTTAAATCATCCACTTCCGCCTTGTTAACAAGCTAAATAAAATCAGTGCCCAACTCATTGAAATATATATTAAGTACTACGACGGTTGAGGAATACTGGTTCCTCTGCAAGACGTATTAAAATTCAGAAGAGATCATTTAAATATTGTAGACGACCTCGTCGACAAGACTGAGAAAGTCTGAAGTCAAAGCAGAGGTTGTTGATGGCTGATTAAAAGGTTTCTAAAAGCTATAGAGAGTAAATTGTAGGGACTCCGATTAAGTTCACCCACCACCTACGGTTATCAGCGATTATTTATTCATTTATTTACTCTTCAATCCTCAACCTCTCGTAAATCCTAATATCCTTTTAATCGCTCTTGAATGCCAATTGGCTCCATCCGAGAAGAATTAAATACAAGAGAGTTAATAGTTGATCCATTAAAAGGATGAGAACACCAGCGCTTCAACTTATCAATGTATCATAGTATCCATTCAGTATCAAGGAACTTACAATCCGTAGATGCACCTTGCTACAGATATTATAAAACATGGCATGTATAGCTGTTACTCTTATAAATAAAAAATGTAGTCATGTAGAAGCGAGAGGTATGACTCGTATGATTTTGGAGACTGTTACAGGTTAAGGTAGGGTTCCTCAATCAGAATTACAGAAACTGGAATGAATCCGCCGAGAGATTCATCAGTATTCATGGCAATAATTGTTAATTTATTTTAATTTTATTGAATCCCTCGTAAATAGCCTGTCCATACTGGTTAACTATTCGGGAAAAGTGGTCGTTGGGGTCGTTTGGCCAGGTTCTAGGTTGGTTATAAGATACTTTACAAGAATTTTATTGTTATTAGCCCTGAAGACTCTTGAGTATTAAATTAGCGTTTGTTCAGTTTCAAATAAAATCATTAAACTCCATGTTCACCTCACCCCTTTGTTTATTGACATGTTTTAATTGACCTTTACTCCTTTTACAATCACAATCATTTTTGCAAATTGAGCTCGCACAAAGTAAATCTGAAAGCTTGTGTCTAGCAATAAGCTAAATACCTGCGGAACTATCCTTTGTAGCTCCATATTTGTGGACGAACTACATGAATCGATATTCAATTGAGCAAACTGAATACAGATTCCAGATTTCATTCAATACTTTGATGAGAGAACCTAAAAGAAAAGTATTATTAAACGTAGGTAGTGGCAGTCGCTGTGTGTACCTACAAAGTATACATGAGACAATGCAAGAAGCCAGCTTGTCTCACTCAAAGGATTATTCTTGGTGACATTTGACAAGATGAATTCAGGTAGCCGAGTCATACTGATTTCACTGCTACCCTTGGCATGATTCTCTGCTCCTTTACTCCTTGAGAGACAATCAGGTCATCCGAAAGAAACGATTGACAGTTGAAACAATGAAAGAATCATAAATTGATTTGTAATTGTCAACTGGGTAAACGCCTTTGAGTCTTTGAGTCGTTTGAATCCATGTAAATGTAACTGGACGGGATGATCGGTTGCTGCGGATCTCTTCAATCATCTTCCAATTGATCCAATGACTACAGGATTTGACATCTTTTAAATATCTGTACCAGTCAACTTTAAATGTAGTCATATTTTTTAGGAAGAAAACTGAGTCACCTTTATTCTCACGTTGGGTATTGTGGATTGTGGAGGATGGAAAGACGGCTGATGGCTATCTGCAATGGGCCAAATAATGTGTATCATTGTATGCCGAAGAGGTACTCTGAACAATTAGGTAGGGTAGTAGGTAGCACGCCAGTTTCCCTACTTGTGTCTTACATTTATATTATGCATGAATAATCCGATGATGAGATCCTTTTCCTTCTGGTAATGAGAAACGGATAAAAATTTCGTCGAACAATCCAACAATGGGATTGATGAATAAGTGACGACGAAGCTTTGGAGCCTTGAAGTGGTTTTCGGATGTTCAGATCATTTCCGTCTAATTTGTCAAACTTCAAGCAAACTTTAAAACTTTTATCCGCTTCACTAGATCCCTGCATTTGATAATTGACAATTGTAGGCCTCCCCTAATGTACATGTCATTCCTTAAGTTTGTAAGCAAATGTGAGTTCAGGGATTCCTATGAATAAGCTTGGAGCGTTTGAAGTTCAGTTAGTACCAGTCCCCGTTGTCTAAATGTCCAAATGTTTTTAAAAAACACCCTCAAATATAATGTTATAGTCAGTAACGGGTAATTCGTTTTCCCAATAGGTTATTTTCAAATCACATATTTAATCCACCCACACAAACTCAAGCTTGACTTATCTCTATTTAAAGTCAGTCATTACAGTGACATACACTTACTTCCCATGAACTTTTACTATCTAAACACTCCAATCTTCTTCATCATCATCATCCTATACATAATAGAACTGCAATCCTCATTCGGAACCTATCAAACACAATTGTATACAATACACGACACATTTATATCTTTCTACGAAGGAGTAAAAATCTCAGACTCTAAATTTCAACGTCTCAAAGAGGCAATGATGACACGGACGACAATGGCCAGACACTAAACTAAACTGATTCTCCCAATATATGCCATTATGTTTATAAAATATTGTGTCCCAATGTTGAGTATAATGACTTGGCACTAAATACACCAAGTCCTGGCATTCTTGTCGGGGACAAAGGGAGTAAAAAGATTACGGCGACAGATTATAAAATGTATCACCTCAACTCTCTTATTAGATATGAGCTATTACTTCATCTCATTGTGTTCTGTTCTGTTCTCCCTATTGTGTGCTAATTCACAACAATTCTTAACTTATCAACAACTAACAACACCAACACCAACAACAAACAAAAGTATATCAAGAATACCCAGCATTTCAAACTTATACATACGCCGAGGGTGACCACAAATACGATGAACATCGGAAATACAAAAGGACAAATTATCCCGTTTTTTTTAAAACTAACTCATTTTTCAAAGTTCCTTTAACTATAGCACATAACCATCTCGGGCATGTGGATGTAGATGACCGACATATACTCCTGTCGATGCATCGACCACTTGGCATATCGATACTCGTAGATTAATATCAGTTCCCAATTGCACACTCATCCTAAGTACATCCCACACTGCGTCCTCCAACATGAATAACATAAGGATGACTATTCGTATTCAGATTATCAAGAATATTACGATTAGTTATATATGAATATGAAGTACATCTTCTCCTGTATTGATTTTAAAATTTAAATTTTAAAATACACTTTCTCTACTTCTCTACAATAGGACAGAATACAAAGGCCTTTGATAGAAATTAATCATTCATAACTCCCTAAATGGCCTGATGACACTATAAGTCACTAATACCTCTTTGATTCAATCAAGCCCCTGCCTGCTATCTTACAAACTTAAAGTCCCTAGGTATATATATACAAGCTACAGATTGGAGATTTGCCTTTGGGCTTCTGGATAAACAATGTTTTATTATTATCAATTCAACAGGAACTGTACACCAAGGATCAACTACAAACTACTTATTCCATTATGGTGTATGCAAATCTATAGAATCTAGAATCCATTTCATCGCTTCTTTACTAGGACGGAACCATTAGTAACTGAATTGGTTTCTGAGATCAAGAAGGACTGCACTTAGAGAATTGTTAGATTTTGGCCTTTGGATTACATATATGTTCTCCTCTAATCATCTTGAGACTGTGCGTACAATTAAAAAAAACATTTTGTAGCAGGCAGACTATACATATATAGTATAAAAATTGTTAAATAGAATCAAAATTACAGCACATGCAGAGATATACTGAACACAATATACAAATGTACAAGGAACAGTTTGGATGTATAATTTCTATCTCAATTCTCCCTTCTAATTGTCTTCAATTCAATTCAATAAGATCGATTGTTGTTCACAGGTGAGTGGGTGCTGGTGATTTCTTCGTCTTTCAAGATGTTTTGGTGTGTGGGTGGATTTTAGTGGAAATTTCATTTCGTAATAATAATAACACGACACAATAAACATGCGATTCAATTCACAAGACATCGTCAGCCGATAAAAAAATTAATGCAATTCAAATGATCATCTTGTATCTGCATAGCTCTAGCTCTGTAACTTATAGGTTGTACATGTACAACATACGTGAGGGCCCGACCTGTCAAGAGGGATATAATTTATTACATGGAAACAAAAAAACTCAAAATCTTTGTGAATTAAAAAAATCAAATCACATCATTTACTCATGACTCTAATATGTAATAGCTATGGTGGCTGACTGGCGAAAAGGCTTCTGTTCCATTTAATGGGAAAGGATTCTTAGGGATGATTGGAGTTTCATTCAGGAATTCAGAATATAATTTAAAGTTTTTTTTGCCATCATGGCATGGCAGAGTTAATCATTCAAACCTTGGAAGTTGGATTTGGTTTTGGAACGGAAGTGATCGAATAATATTTTTTGTAGGTTGTACAGTTGTACGCTTGTGTATCATCTGTTTTTGATGTAGTGGATTAAATATACGTGCTTAATACCGTATCAAGGTATGAATGGTTTTGATTCTGATTGACTAGAATAGAGCCAAGCCCACAACACTGAAGCTGAAAGAACAAATTCATTAGTTTATTGATACGATTGTTTTCCCATTGTTTGTTCACCTGACAATAATAAGTGCTAAGGGCAGATAGACAGAGAGGGGGATGAAACAATTGACAATCAGGGTGAGTAGATAAACAAACGATTTCATTGAGGATCTTTTTTGGGTGCGAGGTAGCTAATTTGAAAAAAATCGAAATCCCAAGTTCATTCAATAAAAACCCTTCGTCAGTATCACCACAACAAGATTAAAACAGCCCGAAGTCCCTATACTTCAACATAATACCTTTATTGTTGATATTTCTTTTTAAAAAATGTCTTCCAAGTTAAAAATCAATTTTTCACTTACAGCAAATCACAAGAACATAAAAGGTTTGTATCAAAACGCGGTTGCGAGACCACCTAAATCCCCAATTACTAAATGTCAATAAGGAAATGAACAAAACGCCTGGCCACCCTGGGAAGTGTAAAGTTTAAAAGTTTCGACATCCAACATCCAACAAACTATATGTGGAATCTTACTAATTAGCCAATCTTCTATAACATTACAGATTACAAAAATATTCAACATAACATCGGAGCTTTTGATTTATCCACAATGCCTCCTCCAGTTGAATGCCGACATAGGCATCATATAGACTATCAAATTCATTTAAAAACCATTGCACATCAACCATTCAGATGCATCAGCTATATTCATTATACACATGTATACCCATGGAATGAAAATGATACTCTCAGATCATTATGGATGAGATGATAATAATGATGGTCAAAGGAGGAAGATGAATGAATACCCTCCACATTCAGACTCCCAGGTTATTGTGATCCTAATACGGAGGATTTGAAATCTGGATGTGTAAAGATGAGAAATCATGTAAATAAATAAAATGTTTGTTTTTTTACACAAATATTATAATTTAGGAATAGGTCCGTAATAAATTCCTGTTTATGATCACCTAAATATATGTGCACAGTACCTCCTTAGAGATTTTATGAGCATATTAGTAGAAGGGTCAGTGTGGGAACCCGAGAAAGAGGGTGGGGAGGTCTGGGTCAGTTATGTTGGATATGATAAGGTGTGCGCCGAGTTGGTGACCCCTGACCTCGTCGGTTCCTTTGAGAACTTTGAATCCAGCCACTGCAAGTCCCCCGCTCATAAAGCACTGAATGAGAATAGAGGAGCCGCGTCGGGCTCTGCGTAATCTAGCATATTTACACACGCTCATTATTTATTCTCTAAGCCTTTTAAGCCTTTGAATCGGAGGAGGTTTGAATCTATGATCCTCTGCTTCTGCCTTAAGCACCCTTTATACTTTTTTTTATACCTTTATAGTTTATGTTTACAGCTAAAGGACAATAAAAACACTTTATGTTACCCTATGCACTACTATACATCATCTCACTTCTTGACTCCACCAGTCAACGAATACAGGGCTTGGAAAAGTCTACGGTACGCTAGCCCAATGTAAAATGATATCAAACAGCCCTGTGCGTCTTCTACCTCTGAGGCCTTCTTAGGCCTAAATGCTAATAATTATTGCGTTAAATTAAGGCTTCGTCTGCCTCCCTACCTTTGGCTCTGAATTTATATTCATTATTACCTCACCGTGCCATCATATCATCCTCCCCCCTCTGGGACGATTCGTATTCATGCTAATGTACTACTAATGTACATAATATAATTTAATATCCATATTTCACCCAGATATTTAAATACGCGTCCACTTATTCTCCATTTAGTATAGAGAGAAAGTAAGAGGAAATTTATGAGAAAAGTTATGCATAATTCAGCCAGTAGATAGAATTCGTAGAAGATGTGCTTTTTAAGAAGGGTCATTAATTGCACTTGTCTATTTTTTGAAACGCCACTTCCTCCCTCGAAGAAAAGAGCAAACCTCCTATTCATTCAGGGGTTGTTCATAAACTGCTAAACTAAATGTACTCTGAAGACACAGTTCGTGTATTACTGCTCGGCGTGACAGTTGACACTGAATCCCCGCATACCGCGATGTGAATGAACTTATAGGGCATTTGACTGCTTTCTTTAAAAAGGTTCGGTAAAAAGCCTGAATAGGTTGACTCGTGTCACAGACCCAACAGACTTTTCAAATTGATTTAGAGGGTTGATTGTTGTGATGTGGACTTGCTTAATTTATGAACAGCCTGGAAAAGCTTAATACATTTTTTGTTAAAGATGCGTGTGTGTGAATTACTCGTGGTTTTCTAGGATCGTAAATGTACATCCTCCTTTGAACACTTAAGGCTTTTAAGATTTCATGAATTTGAGTATTTTAAATACTTGGAATTAAATTCAACATCCATTTCCTACAGGATTAGACTCAAAAATGAATATGCATAATGAGTAGTCACACCTTATCCGAAAGTATTTATATACGTCTTATATTCAGAGGTATATCATAATCATAAATAAAATTCTTGCATAGTACATTCAGAACTATAAATTAATATCAAGGTGCATTGCAGTGCACCTTTAGCTATTCAACCTTGTAACTCTTCTCCAGATATTTAAATCTATCTGCTGTGGGATTTTAAATTTAGGCAATTCTCCACACTAATTACTTTCACATTAAACATGCGGGCCTTTTCATTTATTAATTCTTGTCAGCCCAGGCTGGGCATAAATCAAGTACAAGTAAAAGCATTTTCTTAAGAATATTCATAATTTCCAAACTGAACCAACTTTTCAAAATTTCTTTTCCATTTCAGCCTCAATCAAATGGAAATACATATAGGCTTTTGTAGTAATTAAACTTTAGAATTTTCAAACATTTCAAAATCTCAACGCCTCCTAAAACTATTGCAATTCTTTACTCCTTTTACTCCTCAAAGTTGGCTATAGCTGATTTTGTCCTTCCTTTGTGTTTAAAAATGTGACTAGGAGTTGCAGGGCCTTATAATATAGCCTTGTCCTGCCTAGCCTATGTGCATTGTGTTTGTAAGTTTGTACCCACATAATGTCCAGCTAAACAGCCCATTGAAGCTCCATGTTTGGTCATAATTTACACGATTGGGACGCCTCATTTAACCCTATTTGGCTCGATTGAATTATCCCTTCGCGGGGGTGGATTTTTCTCATTTGTATTTCTGATTTTCTTTTATTCTTCTTCAAAAGACCAAAACTCTCCCTGCTTTATCGTCATCGTCTATGAATGCTTAAGTCATTGAATCTTTGATTATATTCTGATGATGATGATGATGATGATATAGTCGATGATATAGTCGTCTTCACAAAAGAAATGTCAAATTATTTATGCATCACTATCTTCTATTATAACTACTCAGGCTGAAATTGTTACATTAAAAAAAACTAGTACACATCATGGTGGCATGGAACTTGTAGGATGTTTAAAATTCTAGAATTGAGCTTTTAAGACTCAATACATTTCAAGTGGCTAATATAAATTTCCTCTCTAGGCTTTCTTTCTTCATTAAAGGACTTTTCTCGTTCCTTCCTTCCATTCTTTACAATTTCATTCTATTGTGCTAGGAATTAGAACACGTGCCGTTGCCATTATTATCTCCATATCAGACCAAGTCATTAGTATTATTACAGCCGATTCAATTAATAAAAGGAAAAACACTTAACCCCTTTTCCCTTTGTTTCTATCCGCGAGATGCCAAAGGTCTTGTGTCTATCACATCGAAAAGGCTGAAGGATGACTAATTGCATTACACAATTCGCACCTAATTCGTTGGTAATCATTATCTGCTGATTGCGTACGATCTGAAATGTTTTTTTTACGTACTTCCATCAAATATATGAAATCTTAGCCGAGCTGTTAGTGGGCCCTTATAAAACATCAAACCGTAGTTCTTGTTTGCAATCTGAAGGAGTTGATGTTGATGTACATTGTATTTAACATGCAGCATCAGATCATTTCGGCTGATGCTGATCAACATTCTCAAAACTTAATGACACTCAATTATTTTTTTTGGAACCTGAGATGCGGCCAGAATAAAAATTGAGAAGTCGGGGCAGATCAAGTGAGCCTTGAATATGAGTGGGTGGCAGTTGTAAATGCCCCATTTTTTATCAGATCTGGATCGATAAACTAAATAATTATGTGTGTGCATCTATGTGTGTGGTTGTATATCGTAAGCTGTAATACAATAGTATTGGTCACAGTGGTTGTCGTTGGGCAACAATTCACAAACTGTCCCTAGTTGCTGTGATTACCATTGCCTATATACTATGCGTATCTTGATTCCTAAGCAGACCAAATTCTCCAAGAACTATCGGAACAGGGACACACAAGGCAAAGAGGGGCAAGTAAGAATGTACTAATAAGCTAGTTAGGCAAGCCAGGACAGAAAAGTGCTACAGGGCTGCTTGCTGTTGAAGTATGTAAATAGGAGACCTCATCTGATCTGAGATACACATGTTGACAAATACGGTCATAATCACTCAAAAATCAGCTTAAGAGCACGCTGATTAAATCAAACTGTTTTATATTTTATGCACAAACGAAGTAACAATAACTAAGGAATATGGGGAATAATAAAATCATGAAATAGTGACTGACAGTATCAGACAGAATGAACGCGTGGGTCAGAATCTTGACTTGATTTCCAATCCACCAATCATGTTTTGTCTTTATCTATTCTGTGTCGCAGTACCACTGGTCATAGTGCACAGGCTCATCTATTCATAATAGTCACAATCAAAAGAGATAACCTCATCTTGGAGTGGTCAATACGGGTCGAGAGAGTAATTTGCTTTTCAAGTTGGCCCCGGATGCCCATCCGACAAAATCAGAAATGTCTTACCATCTAATATAGAGAAGTAGACACACGAGTAATTAAAATCCATTCTCATGAACCGATGACTGTATGACCCTTGTGTACTTCGACACATTACAAACATCAAAGAAATGTTGATCTTAATCATAATTATTGACTTGCTCCTCAGATTGAGTTATTACCCTGACATTTTCCTGTCTTTTATGGCAGTCCTTTTGGCTCTGAGTTTTGGCAGGGTTCTATCAAACTGCCAATTGAGCAATTACAATTACAATTAAATGATAAGAGAAGGTCAGTCGGATTTTTTTTGTTCTTCAGCGATTTCAACCTTCTTCTTGTCCGCCTACGCTTACAAACGTTCAACACTGACATTTCATTGAAATCGAAGGATATTTAGCCCATTGTTATGTTGCAGTAAGACTTTGAGAAATTTAATTAAGGGGTTGTAAGTTGTAATTACAAAACTAATGGAGCTCCCTTCTAATGGAGTATTATAAGCGTGTTAATACTGTTGAAGGAAGGTATACAATTCTGAATCCTCGGACCTGACAAAAGATATTTGGATAAATCTTCGATACAATCGAAAATGTTGTATTTGTATAACTGTAAGTGGATATCTGTATTTTGTAGAAGTCCAAGACTACCAAATTAGGAATTTTAAAATTGAAATAAAAATTCGAATTACAAAAGGAGATAATATTTTGTAAAAAAGATGGACTGACTTTGGCTTGACAAGAGGGGTTAGGAATGACTAAGTGAAAGACAGGCTGACAGATTGTCCAATTTACAACTTGCTCATCTCACAATTCACACCACCACTACCAACATCCAAAGACCAACTATTAACTATCAACTATCAGCTTTGGATATAAAAGAAGCTATAGTTGCAGGTTTAGAATATATAGACAAGTAAATAAATATGTGCCTCTTTCCGAGTCTAATCTCATAATTTAATCTGCAATCTGCAGGCAGGCAGGTAGAGTCAGTTTGTAGAGATTGACGATTTAAAGTTACGAACTACGAACAACCCCTACTAACTTGGAGTTTGGTATTTGATGATGATGAGCTGAGCACGGTTGGATTGTATATTTGTTGTGGATAGTCAATTTAACATTATTAGGTGAAAAAAGCCACGAGGAATAATGATAGGTGTTTGCGCGTGGGAAGGAGGATGATTCGACAAATAAAAAAACAAGTCAACCAAATCATCAGCCATGGCGTTTCACGTTACAGCCGTTGCTTCATGTGCTACAAACTGCAATAGCAATGAATAAGATTGTGCTAAACAATTCTAACTAAGGAATTGCTTTGATAGTGTTTTTAGTACAATATCTTTAATACGAAATTGCTTTTACGTTGCCTTTTGAAAAGCAAAGCTAAAAAAGTCGTAGTAGTACTACACGAGTGCAAAGAACCGCTATTTTGAGTTCTGCAAAGGCATATTCAATAGTTGATACCTGCGTTATAATTTATACATTGCGAACGAAAAAAAATCCAATTTGTCATTCCAATATTCATGATGTAACAGAAAAACAGATGCAAGTATGAAGCAAAACTTAAATCAATGAACGATTACCTTTCTGTAAGCTTCCATTAAAAATCTACATGAAACAATAAATAGAAACTTGCTATTAGTTAGTAGTGTGTACTTGTTATCTTGCATGTGTTGCTAGTAGCAAGATAACAAGTACATTCATACATACTGCAATACTGCATAACCCTTTTGGTTTCTGAAAACTGTAGTTCTCCATCCACTGAAATGTATGAGAAAAATAATCAAATGCTTTATTCCATAGTAGTACTCTTATGTATGTGTAAACCAACCAGAATATATTGATGCTTTGTAGCCATTTCACCTTATTTCTTTAATCAACCCCGGAGGGTTTAGTTTTCGAAGTCTCTGCGTCATCTCTGACCCGATACACTTTCTCCCTATTTATGTACATAATTGTTTAAATACTAGAAATCTAACCAGCCTGCAAATTTGGATCGTTTATATCATCTAGTAGAACGATTTAATTCTAAGCCCTTGGGTAAAACGATTTTGCTAAAAGCATATCTGCTCTTTAGAAAGCAATTACTAAAATGCCGATATTCCTCTGAAGAAACTAGGAGACTCTGGAAATTACGAATTCAATCCTTTAATTTCCTAATGACTTTTTGGCCTCTAATAATCTATAACTCATTCCAAAAAAATATTGATATCACATTAAGAGTGCGGGGAGTACAAGGAAGGAAACAAAGTACACAATACAGAGTCGGCTTGGCAAGCAAACGGCGAAGAATACTTAATAACTTTGCTATCCAGCATGTGAAAAGAGTCGTTGAGGGAGTTGTGTGAATTGAGTCCTAAATTGGATTTTCATTTGGTCACATTAATAATTCATAATCTTGGACACATCCACCATCACCATCCAACATACTCTGTCACATTTCTGCGTTGTAAACATTATGTCTTTGTACGTATTTCAATGAGGCGTCTATATCTCCTACTTTTGTTCAATTTAAGAGACAAGTCGTGTTAGTCGTGTATTCATCATAATCATCATTCTCACCTTTTCCACCTACAACCTACAACCTACTTACGACCTGTCCAAGTCCTAGAGCTATATCCTTGCTTATTTTCTTGCCAAGTGTCCAGTTCAGAAATGCAAGGAGTTCGCCTGGCGTTACGTCTTATGTATCTGTCCTTGCCTGCAAGTATCATCATAAGTTGTATGCATGTACTTGTAAAAGTTGGAAGTGGCAGAAGAAGCAGGCGGACTGATGGGTTCTACATTACAGCTCAGTCACAACAAAGGCCATCAGAATTGAATTATGAGCATATAATAATAATCCCTGTCATGTTTAATATCCTACCTGCTTAATGGCTTCGAGATGAGTTGGAACGATGAAGGAGCGTGTGCTTGGTGTCATTATAAATGCATGTTATGATTAGTAGTATGTAGTATGTACCCCTGTGTAGGCCTGTAGTACCTCTGCACGAGAATACAGTATAACGACAAATCTCCCTGAGAATCCTGTATATGAGGAGGTTAGGATATGTTCAGAATTGCAGAGTTAGAATATCCTTACAGTAACAGACAGAGAACAAGCATGTCTATCCAGTAAATGACTAGAATGTTATTTTTTTTTTTTTTTTTAGATATTTAGACACAACGCTTATGATTATGAAGTATGAAGTCATATTTTATTGGAAAGAAATGTTTTTATCGCTTTCTTTTCACACATGAATAGTCAAGTGTTTTGAGTTAGGTAAGTATGAAGTTATGAAAAGTTGGAAGTACTCTTCGAATGTCTATATGATAGCTTTTATAATGCAAATACAAAACACTTTTACCTTCGCCATTAAGCTGATGATTTACTGGTGGGGGTTTATTTTTCTGAGAGGAATTTTACGCTCCTGCATCGACGTTCTGAGGAGAAGTTACGGTGGAGATGGTTTAGGAATTGAAATTGAGATGTTAGTTCTATAATGTATTTAAGCAATTTTCTTGTATTGCCATTAAGGAGACATTTATTAACTGGTAGCAATTATTCGGTTGAGAAATTTCAATCTATGTATTACACTTTTAGTTATAGTAGCTACTTGGGGTTTTAGATTGTAGATTAGTCTTGCTCACCATGACTATCACCTGTCACTTGTCTAGAAAATGTCGATGTTTGTCTTTACCAAGATGTCCAAAGTCAATTGTCAATTGGTGGATGTATTGACTGGGTTGCTTGCTGCATGTGGTTGGCCCAATTACTGTGTAATATTGGCAAATATCCAAAAACACGTGATCGATGTTTCTGTATTAATAAAATAAAGTCATCAATAAATGGATGAATTCTATTTCTGTCTGTGTACTAAACTAGGCACCTATTATTGTTTGCCTGCATGTACGAGTACGTCCGATGTAACGGCTGACAAGGGTTAAGAAGGGACAAGATTTCTTGGGATTCAGCATCCAATAAAAAATAAATTTATGCTAAAGGCGCCTTCAGAAAACGTAATTGTTTATGCATTTGTTGACAAGAAAGTCAAGCGGTGGAGGACACACAAACACGCACAAGTAATTTGGTAGCAGTTATAAACACGGAGTCAAAATATGAACCCTCCTTGTCATCAGATCGTCGTGATCGTGTACACAAGTAGACCTATGGTTATGACATATGCTAACTCGGTACGTCCTGCGTGACTCGTTGATGTTGACATGAGTTCAAATGTTCAGATGTTGAAATTTGAAAGGCTCAAATACTCAAATAGTGAATGCAGCGGACGGTGATCAGTCAGAATGATAAGCTCATTGAGCATTGGATTGAATATCATAACAAAGGGGATGACAAACTCAAATCTCTAAACAAAACCTTACGACGAGTTTATCACCCTGAGTAGATCGGTAGGCTTTTCTTGTAGTAAAACATTTTGACTACTTTTGACTTGACTTGTTGACTTATGTCCTGTTACACTAACAGTCCAACTGTCAGTCAACTTCCTTTGATACTTTGAAACTTGGCATGGCAGCAGTCCTTCTACAATCTAGACAACAGACAGAAATATATACAGATGGAGACATATTTTATATTCTTCATTTCAAATTTGACTTTCTGAAGGGAGAAAGCATTCTTTCAGTATATAGGTAAACTCTGTATCCATACATGCATGAAATGATATTATCAAATGAAGTATCTAGAGATTCCATGTCGAATTCAAACGATCCAATCGCTGTGTGGTGACAATCTGATGACTTGATGACGAGCATCTTATTGTCAAATCCAGGTCCAGACAATAAGCGGCTTGGATAAATACAATTCTGTAATTGAAAAATTTGATAGCTTGATAGATTGACGATAACTGATAACGTGCTCTAGAAGTCTAGATCTCCGAACATGTCGTCATATCATAATATCATCACAACAAGTCGGAACTTGGAGGACAGACTGCCTTTTAAACAATTCCTTACCTATACATATAACTTTTATATGTGTAGACAGTCTTGAATTTGTGTAACAGGTGAATGAGGGTAAATCAAAGTAAGAAAAAGCAGTAGCCCTATATACCTGAATAAATAATAATAAAACGTTACAAACGTAAAAAAGAGCTCGCCCCAACAGAAAAATATCAGATGCTAAAAGAGTCTATGTACTCGAAAATGAACTAACGTGCCCACCTGCCCCCGGTGAGCCTAGCTCTTTATACTGAGAGATGAAGTATGGAGTTGTTGATTTAAAACGGTCGGTTATGAGCCAACGTGCCCACCTGCCCCCAATGAGCCTAGCCCTATGTAATGAGAGATGAAGCTAGGA
>JAQFZA010000400.1:0-22378 GCA_034695115.1 Desoria olivacea | reverse complement strand
AAAGAAAAAGCAATTTAGCTTAAAATATATGATGCTTAAAGGCTAGGCTATATATTTTGCTTACGGCTTTTACACGCTTAAATAGCTCCCCCAAAAACTTGTAAATGGATTCTCAGAAAAATCAAGGGAACACCTATAAACTTAGCTAGGTAATGATTAAGTTTTTACAACAACATCAAGCAAAATCAATGAAGACAGTCACATGAGATATTTAAAAGTTTAAAATTGTAAGTTTGCTTTTGTATATTACATAATAGATATAGTATTGTTATAAGTATCATAGTTAACGGCAACTGGCCAGCTAGTAAAATTTTGTAAGCTTGGAAGTTCGAGTTTGTGCATCGCATTACAGAGTTCATTTCCTTCAGCAGTCGAAGAACAACAGGTAGATTGAAACGTTATGCCCTCAAGTCACCTACAGTTCCCAGAACAAATCTACATCCATCTCATCCTCCGAATAATCAGCTAATCATGGCGAGCAGCAGTTCATATAATATGCCTATTAGGTCGAAGGTCAATATCGATGCAAGTTCAAGCTATGCTGTATTTTATCTTTTGTAAACTCTCTAGCATATGCACGCCGTATCACTTTCTGGAAGAATCGCTTGTTAAAATACTATGTATCAATCCTTGATTGACATTACTTTAAAATCATCCATATCTGTTTCTCATTAATTCCTAAAGGAGCATTTAAATGTACAATTCAAAGAAATCATCCACGATTCACACACAACAAGCTTAAATGCCTATGAACCCACACATGGGACCTACACCGAGAATGAAAGGAGACACGAGACACAGCAGAAGATCTCACTCAAGCAAGTAATGTTATGAACTTATGAGCTAATTATAAAATCCACTCATGTCGCAAAAGTTTTCTTTCAAGCTTTCCAAAGCGGAGAAAGTTATGCAGTATAGTAGAACTTAATAGTTCGAATATTAAAATAGCTAGCCCACCCATATAAGGTAAAGCAGTATACAGTAGAGTTAAAACACTGAAGTAGTCAAATCATGCAGTTAAAAACTATCAAAACAGATTTATTTTATAAAGATCAACCTTGATAACCAAACAGCAAAAAACAGATGGAATGTACAAGCTATTGTAGCCTTTAAACTAACAAAACAAATGGTAGGTCTTGCCTTAGCATTGTATTCACTAACAACAAAATTCATCGAAGCAGCCGAAATCAAAAGCACTCATTCACAACTTCACAATCATTATAAGTTCTATCAAAAATTCTTAGTTAGCGTATCCTAATTTAGAGACGTTACAAAAGCTATAACTTTAATTCCGCCAGTCTTAATCATCATCATAATCATCATTAATAGATCTTGAAATCCCAAAAAAGCGAATGTAACATCCCTTAACAAAAGTATTCATGTAGCGCATACATTTTAGAAATACATGTCATTCTCAAACTCACAATACAGATAAGTCAGGCAAACTATAGAAGCCCTTAGCCTCAGTTAGATTAGCCCCTCATGCAAGAAGTCTTACAGAGCAGCAAACAAAAAACAAAAGTTTAAGCGAAAAAGAACAGATTAATTATTAATTATGAATCAAAAACGAAGACTATCTTCTCTCATAGATAACTATTATCCTTATCGTCAATATCCCTTCCAACTACAACTTTCCTGATTTTTTATGGAATTTAACTTGGTCTCATTCGTTTGACCCCTGGCTGAAGAGCGCCATTTCCGGCAACGGCTGCTGCTGCGGCAGCGGCTGCAGCAGGATTCCCAACAAAAAGTTGCTGTGAACCCAAAGACTGCTGAGCCCCAGACACTGCAACTTGTACAGGTCCTCTAGCAATCTGCCCATAAGCAGCCAGAAGGGCTTGCTGATTCTGTTGTAATGGGAGTCCCTGGGCAGACTGATTTGCAAACTGCATCCCAAAGGGATTGTACCCCATATTTGACCCGGCCCCTTGCATCCCTGCTGCAGCCAACTGTTGTAATTGTGCCTGTTGAAGCCCTCCCTGTTGCTGACCTGACATCATACTTGCCCTTTGGGCAGCCGCAAATTGAGGTAAAGAAGCTAACAATGGATTCATCGCAGCAACAGCCGCAAATGCCGGATTCATACCTCCCTGTCCTGAATTATTCATATTCATATTATTCATACTAGCCTGTTGCTGTTGGCCCCCAGCCGCAGCAAGATTGTTCTGGAATGCCGCTGAATTTGCTAGGGCAGCGGCCATGGCCTGATACTGACTCAATAACTGCTGTTGTTGTTGTTGCTGCTGAAGACCTTGTGAACCTTGTAATGCAGATGCATTCGAGAAGCTAGCAGGATTGGGTGCTTGCTGGGCATTTTTATTAGTCTGCAATGCAACCCCAGTATAATTAATGGCTGCCAGTGCATTATGGTAACTCTGGGCGGCAGCCGCATAAGCCGCATTGTTCTGTGCAATTACAGCAGCGTTTGAAACACCTCCGGAGTTATGACTGTTATTTCCGGTGTTATTTGTCCTCATCCGTTTGACGGATGACTCTGCTTTAGCCTCGTCGTCAAGATCGTTACCACTGCTTCCCCCTAAATTATTCCCATCGTTACTCTCATCTGATCCATCTTGTTTTATCGACCTTTTCATCGAGTCATTTCCCAAAGCATTAGAGTCCAGCGTACCATTTAAAGATCCACCCTGCTGATCTTGTGATGAACCGGAGTTGTTATTTCCACTGGATCCTGCGGATACAGCTTGTTGGAGGCTAGCGGCTGTGAAAATAATTGGTGTAAACTACACTAGTACAGCATGGCCTTAAGCAAACACTGTTCACAAGATACTACCACAGCTACAATTCGAAAACTTTCGTTTTCGCAGCTTGGGAGCAGAAAACGGATCGAATTCTGATCCACATGCAAGCAACTGAAAAATAATTTGAATAATATTTTCAAAAACTTACAAGAAACAGGCACGAATGGCTGTTGCAACTGCAATTGAAAAAAATTCATGTAATTAGTGAAAAGAATGAATAAAAGTTAAAATTACGGTTAAAATCTTTTCTGCACCAAGAGAAAATACTTTCCCTCTACTCTCCCACACAACTTTATTTCTATTATATATGAGTTAAACTAATCTATTACCTGCATCAATTGTTGGTATGCGGCTGCCGAGGGATTGTTCGGTTGATACACAGGGACACCACTCTTATCAGCTGGACGTTTGTACGTCACCATACCAGGGTAACTCTGCATTTGCAAATATGTAAAATTCTTTAAACTTAAATACAACTCTGCGCTCTACAAAATCCGAATATAACCCCCACATCCTGACATCTCAGTTATAAGAACTTACATCTAGTCTGTCACCACGAGAGACTTTCTGCTGCACGACCGTCTGTTGTGGAACTCCAAGGGACGATACCACGGTCGGGTCAGAGGTGACTAATGGAACTAGGCCACCTGTCGCAAAGTAAGGGTTGTAACCTTGCCCGGTTACACCCGCAAGGTAAGGGTTGCCTGCCTGCTGAATTGGCAAGATAAATATTATTAATACAAAATATTTTAACACTTCTGAAGTCTTCTCTTAAACACAAAAACAAACATATAAACTTACGACAGGAGGAACTTGTCCCGGGACAGGAGCTCCTGGAGCCAGTCCCATCTGCTGCATCAAAGCATTTTTGAGGGCCAAGTGATTTCGACCATTGATCAATAATTGGTCCTAGGGAACATAATTTACTTTATTTTAAAACATAATCCAGACAAGAAAATGTTATTATCGTCATGTCATGAGTTTTAATTTTATGTAGGTATTTGAATTTGTTCATACTTTCAGGTGAAGTGGAGGATGGAAGTATTTGCACGGTGGCTTCTCTCGGTTGCATCGTCCCTGTGAAAAAAAATCACACTTATAACAACTTATCTTCAGCTCATCAATCTATCTCTCTCATTCCTAACTTTGGCTCTCCTTCTCATCAACCATTTGGCTCAATTCCATCTGAACATCAATACCAAGGTAAGTACGGGGATGATGAGCCATGTCAAATTGCAAAAACATTATGACGATGAAATCTTCATCTTCTGTATGTAATGAATAGACACATTATTGAATTCATTCTCTTTCTATCTCTCTCCCTCGTGAGTCCTTGAATGAAACCAAGAAGAAATGGCCTGTTGAAAGTTAAATCTTTCATCATCAACTAAGTAGTCCTCTACACCAAACCCTGTCAGGCAGACTTGGACCCCCATAAACGAAGGTATGTCTACAAGGCTTAAACCTTCCAAACCCCACAACTGATAAATAAACCATGATATTATTATATGAACTTTCCTGGCATCGAGACAGACTTGCAGACCCTTCCATTTCAGCCTGTTTACTTCTTTACATATTTCAATGAAAAGACAGTTTATTTATTTACATCAGCTTCAGCCAACCAAAACTTATATACAAAATAGAAAACCACTAAACTAATCCACACGAAACGGAGTCCAACACCAACCCCAACACTTCATTTAATAAGAAAGCTTCAACATTTGCACCATTTCTGTTACAGACATCGGAATGCCATAAACGCTCGGAAGTGGAAGCCAGCAAACGCACATATCTGCATCTGAAATCTGAAGTCATCCTCTCACAACTGCCAACATCTGATTTCTCATTTACAACCCCACTTGTCCTACCTCTCCGAAATATTTTCCTGGTACGTTGATACTCTTCATACCCTCCGGTAGTGCAATGCACTTCTTAAATATTCAAGAAGCAGAATGCTTCATTCTAAACAGTCCACAACACCAAGCCTTCTCTTTCCTGACATCCCGGACGACAAAGCTCTTTCCTCAGCTTAACTTATTACCTACTTAGGGATACCTCCCCGGTATGGAGATGGAATCAGCAGCTCCAGCTCGGTCTTTTCGGATCGGACTTAAAACTCTAGTCCGGGTTCTCTCTGCCGCTGCTTCGTTTCCTCAACCTATCATCATTCCCTAAACAAGCAGTTGGGCTCTGATAAACGACTTTTCCTTCCCAAATATCCAAACTCGGAGAAGCTTTAAGCTAAAACCTAACGAGACGAGTATGCCATGAGTTTTTCTTCAAGGAGATGGTGGAAACATGTGCGAGCGAGCTCAGATGTGATTTATACCAACCAACCTGTCACACTGACTCCTTCCCCTTCTCCAAGAACGTGTTTCTTCCATCACCCTTATCTACGTTCAAGGAATTCAACGGAAGCTCACAAACCAACAGCAGAAGAACAGCAGCAATCCAAACCAACTAAGCTAGGAAACGCCACTTGAGACTTCAGAATCTAAAACTTCACTACCCAGCAGTCAGTAAATAATAATACCCACCCGGGCATATAGAAAATTCCTTATCACACGACAATTGCAATTCCTTGCAAAAATACATCACGCGCAAAACCCCTCCTCCCTCATTCCTCTTCTGACTTCCATTTCCATGAACCATAAAAGAATTCCTACATATTTTTCATTCCATATCATACATCATTTTCACGTGCTCAGGATATTATTCTTCCCTTTCTCATCACAAATCAAACTCGGGGACAACGTGAGGCAGAAACAAGACCGTCCTGTCCTAAAAAAAGATATATGATCTCTACATCAAGTACAACAAACAAAGTAATAAGCCTTATCAAAAAAGGATCAACTGAGCAAAACTCCAAAACAAGCCATCAGTTGGCAAACTAAAAAATAAAAATGTCATTTCCTCCAAGTTCAATCATTACTTCTTTACATCACAGATTCCTCCCTCAAACTCTCTTCTGACAAAAATACAGACAGAGAGCCAGAAAACACATAAGGATAAACGAGGCTTACAACAAAACCCGTAAAAGTAGCATGCGGAATTTCACCCAAAATTGTCAAGGGACATCAAATCTACTCGTAAATCGGAAAACTTCTCCCAACTCTAATTTTTAAACCTATACACTAGTCACTACTACAACAAGAGTACATTATTTTCTCCATTTGCCTCGTGTCCAACTTTCAGCGTTTATTTCTCCATCCTCATAAGCCAGCCTAGCATCAGCAGCACGACTGACATAACGGCACCAGAAGCATTAGAGAGAGGGGAAGCTTAGGGACGAAAAAGTAGAATTGAAGAAGACAGGCTTTAACTTTATAATCCCAGAAGAGCCTTCCGCTGGACATTCTTTACGAGCCAAACTGGTAACTAACCCTAGACAGATCTCATAAAAGAAACATACAACAACGATACATTTAGAATTCCTCAAGACGTTCAATGAAACAGTTCACCCAGTCGACCGAGTACAGTTCTTCTTCTTCCCAATTGCCATTCTCTGAACCTCTACTTGTGTAACTACCCATGCAGTTACATGAGAGAAAGTTCATTAGACAATTTCTCTCAACTTTACGAGCTAATTCCTACAAATACCAATGCCCAGCCCTATTCTTCCTATACATCCTTAATTCCTTTCTATTTACAACACAAAAAACAAGCCTCCATTCTCCTAAAACTCTACATGTACAATCAAACTTATTACAACAGTCAACACTCAGAGACTTAAACTCTTAAAACTCTATCCAAGCCAACCAGACTGAACGAAGCAGCAAGAGCAGTGGTTCGAGTTCATGCCCCCTTAACAAAATTTATCATTACGTCTAACATTTTAACATCTCCAGCAGCATCAAGATCAAAGCACCAAGAGAACTCATTTCATTTTTTGTTTGTAATTCTAACTACATCCATAATAATAAGATAAAGTACTTTCGTAATAGAACACGACAAGAATCCATTTCAACTTGATGAGGTAATGCTATTACAATACCTAATAAGCTTAACCCTACTGCCGACGACGATGATGTCTGAGTCTGAGTGAGAGACTCGAAACTCGAATGCATATTGCTCCTGCCTGCCTGCTGCCTTTGACTTTGATGAAGAGATCTCCTTATGGGAATAAATCTTAATATTATAATGTATTCTCTAACTCTGGTCGTCAACAGAATAACAATAAACTACACATCTACACAAGCGTCGTACAATACAACAGACAGTCGGCTGGTGCCACTGCCTGTACTCAGCAATAGGATACTAGAATCCATTCCATACAATTCAGGAAGGAATAAGCAAGATGACGAATCCTGGAAATCCAAATCGAACACAACACATCACACCGAAATCCCATTAGGGATCACCAAGTCTTCTATCTGTTCTATCTCATCATCTAGCAAACTTTTCATCCAGCTCGCTATCCCTTTTCCTATTGACGAACGTGACTCTCTCTCTCTCCTCTACTCTCATTCCTTTTGTTCACACTCTCTTGATTTCCGCCATCCTGTTACTCAAACTTGTCGAAATACAAATAGCATAGCAGCACATACACCCACTTCCTTGGATTCGATACTGCTATTCCATCCCTTTGAACCGTCCAAGTTTCAGAACACGTACCGGCGTACACGATTGCCAAAGGCACGTGAAATTGAAGAATCTATACAAATCTAAAATTTATTTCTGAGAACCAATTAAACAACAAAAAGAGATCTTTTCAGTAACCAAATCTGTCATCTCCTCAGAACTCATCACCATATATTAAATCCCCCTCATAAGTCTCTGTCTCCTTCCCTCAATAATTAGCTCAAACAATTAATGTGACGTTAACTCCAAAATATTATGCGAAACTCAAACTCATCCAACATTCTAACTTCCACGCTACAGCTACGCTGAGAAACGAACTTAATCTACCTAATTCATAAATTTAACTTCCCGACTACTTTAAAGCCAACAGTTTGAAGTTCTCAGTAAGCCAGCTGGTTTAAATAATTCATGCAATCTCAAGCCTCAAGCCCCGTAAACTTTTATTTTATGGAACAGTCAACTCAAAGTAGGTAACTTCCAACATAAATTGTTCTTTGACGTGAGGAACATCCATCCAGCAGAGGAGTAAAATATATTTCAAAAAAACTTTGGAAAGAAACACTTTCTTCTTTCTAGATTGAAATCCAACCGTACCTCACACATGCACCATAACATAACTCTATCCAACCAATCGATACTTTAATAGTTTCGTAGCTGACAGTTGAGTGATTTTAGCATTTGTGTATTATTTCTTGCCACTGATCTCTCTCTTTCACAGCGAGCTCCTTACTTGTGTTATACAACACACTTATTACGAGATCTCCCCTCCTGTGCTCTATAAATACCTCCATTATACACAACTTCTTCAGTTTCAAGATTTAAACATCGAGCAGTTAGTTAGTAGTATCTAGGATGCCTTTGCCAAATCAAAAGCAATAACCTAGCAGAGACTAGCAACCACCCGCCCACACACAACAACATTACGAGCATTACGACCAAAACACTTATCGATAAATTAACAGGATTCATTGGCAACAACTTCACAAACGCAATAAGCCAGCCATACTTTATACCTCTACCGAGACTATACCGACTAAAACATTTACGCAAACATCTCAAGCAGCCTTTTTCACCAACCTTACATCTTTCATGATTAAACTTCGTCATGACACGACCACCAAGATTTTTCTCATATTCCTTGCAATTTCCTGACCAAAATCCTTCATACCTTACTATCTTAACCAATTTAGCCCTCAGCCACAAACACGTAACTACATACCAAAGTACGTACGTAATATGTACCCAGTTTCCACTCTTTTATTGGAGAAAGTACCGGAAAGACGCTCTCAAAAAAACCCATCTAAAATGCCCTCCAAGCCATCAGCAGTAAAGAATCTTTATCTTTGCAATAGTTCAACTCACTTGCTTCTGCTTTCCCTGAATCATATATCCTACAGAAGTAATTCACCTGCCTGAATGAACCAACTCTCATCCCAACCATCAGCCTCGCCAGAGAGAAAGCATGAAGAATACTTTGAACTTCTACATGGGCAACTCCGAAAGCCCCCACGGATCAAATATGATAACCACTACATAGTTCAAAAAGAATACACTAAAAATCTTCGTCTGCCCTCGAGTGCTCTCATCACATGCGTCGATGACCCTAGTGTAAACAATTCCTCTCGTACTTCACTTTCCTTCCACATACTCTACATTGCAAACATAACATACTTATATAAATACAAGCGAAACTCAGGCCAATAATTCAATATCCAACCGCACAATAATAACTGAACTCTTTCACCGATACAAAACAAAAAACTAAAATCACCCCACACGACAAACTCTACAGCTCAACAACTCAACTTAGCCACCTACGTAGTTAGAATTCAGTCAGCTAATTATAGTAAATTATTGACATATCCACTTTATCATGCAAATATCGACTACAAAAGGAGTAATGGAGATAATAGCCCTTCATTATGGGGTTCCTTTATACCCCAGACAGACACACATCAGCACATACTTTACACTATATCATACTTCAAATACCTTTCTTAACATTGTTAACATCACCCAACCACCTACACACTCTCTCTCCCAGACTTTCTTCAAACTCTAACCTAGCTATCCATCTACCACCACCTTTACCAGGCCTGCTTTATTATGTAATGTAATCACCCTAATCACAGTACAGTTCCTCGCTCGACTTTCATGAAAAGCAATCATCTCCTGCGGTAGAAAGCATTAATTGAGAATATATATTTTTCCCACTTTTATTCACATTTATATATACAATACTTTATACCAACCTACTTAATGTTTCACTCGCTTAAGTAACCTTTAGACTGGGGAACTCACCAACACGAACCTCATTTCGCATGAGAAAATAGGAGTATTACAGGAGATAAAGAAAGCTGTAAACCTACTTTCTCCGAAAATGTTTCGGATCGATAATTCCCCAAAGTTCGGAGAGCCGTGGGGTAGAAGGCGGCAGTGGCACCAAGAAGAGTATCTACCTATATATAACACAGTAATGGAAGAGGCACAAGCGGTACTGCCCCCCGAACAGATTCTAACCACTCTAACTTTAACGGGTATTACCTCAGCCAGCCAACATCAGCGTCTCTATACATAAACATTAGCTCTCCTGACTAAATCCATCGCTCTGCTCTGTTCTTCCATCCAGATCCAGCAGTAGCCTTCTTTTATAAACTTTCTCGTCTTTTAATGCATCCCAAACACTGATACCAACTTATACCAAGACAGTCTCTTGGCCGTGGGCATAGTTTTTGGAACTTGGAGACTTGGATGGAAAGTACAGCAAGAGCAGCGCAGTGTGTGGACCCATGACCATTCACCTAATTCTCCTCATCACCATTACGTTAAATGCACAATGTTACGTTATACACAGTTACATACGAAAAGGGTAGGATGATAAGACCCTTCTTCTTTTCACATGACTTCTACGTGGCAATTGCTCTCTACTGAACTCAAGCTCATCTTTCTCAAAGCAATAATGGCTGTCTCCCTCCACCAATCTTTGTGTAATGAAATGAATGACCCTCCTAGAACACAACTAAAGCAACAGAGCAGCAGCCCTAAACTTTGGACATTACTAACATTAGAAACATACAACAAGTAATGCTCTCTCTCTCTCTCTTTCCACTCTTCATTACATTCCTACAGCAGATTACTACAACCTACAAAATATCATTAACGTTCTCATCTTATATCGTTATTACGAATATCGTTTAAAACCAACACCAGAGCACTATAGAGAGAGGGAATGAATTCTCAAGTGACGGCTTTCTCTGTGCTACATAAGACAGTTGATGTTGATTCAAAGGAGGAGTCCAAAAGTTAGAGCTGATACTGGAACCTGGATGTGTAGCAGGGCTAGCTTATCCTGTCTGGAAATAGACACTCTAATTGGAATATATGAGGGTCCCCTCCAATTACACACAATTAACTTAAATTGTGTCCAATCTAGCCAATGAAGAGGCCGGATGACACAAACCTCTCGTGAACTCACTGCTTCAATTCACCGCTTCCTACTAGATCCAAAATATCAAAACACATTTCCAACCTGATCTCAATTTCTTTCGTTTCGTTCGACCCTCTGACCCTTCACATTTCTATATTAATTAAATGACTTTAAAAAACCTTCAAGTCTGTTTTCTGCTTTCAAAAGGCAATCATTTCATCTAAACATTTATTTATTACATTTGTCAGAAGAATTTAAGTCTGGCTAGACAGAAAAGTTATTTTATCAACCATTTAATTTTGTTCCTTTATTTCTACGATTCGCCAGAAACTCAACGATCCACTTTATCTTTTGACATTCTAGTCTAACTGTAAACAGTCTTTAGAAATAAGCAAATCACATACATCACATATTCCAGTCTATTATGCAAAATCCTGGAACTCTGAAAACCCAACGGGGATTCTTATAATGCTTTTTACACCCATATAGATACTACAATAGAATGGTAAAACGCACACGGGACCCTATCAACACTTTTTCGGTACAAACAAAGTACTACAAAGGCAGAAAAACAGAGTTCCCAATTCAACGCTTATGCATATGCTTGTCTGGAATTGCACTACAGACATAACGACTTAAGAATGCTTATGCAAGTTAATATAACTCTTTCTTCCTATCCTAGACTACCCGACCCGTGTGCCGTGACTCTTCCACCTTGCCCTCGATTTACATTTATCCATTCACTAGAGCAAACAACTCACTTGTTACTTTAAATCAAACAGGCAAGGAAGGCTTTAAATAAAAGTGACAACATAAAGACTTCACTGTCAACGTTTCAACAAGCACATTCCTCTTGGATGGAACAGGAAACCAAATACAAAATCCTTATTGAATTTTGAATCCAGCTCCACTCATTTTCCCTACATTTCACAATGAAACGAAATGTAACCCTTAGAGTTTTGAACAAACAAAAAGTTATAAAAAATCCCCATCTATTCTATAGGTCGAAAACTCCTACTTCGGTTCTTAGAAAACTACATCAATAAATCCATGTAAAACGAAACGGTAGAATAATCCTTTTAAAATTCGATTCGAAACGCCGCCTATCTTACCGCTAGTCCTTTCAATCATTCAATCTAAGAGATTTTATGGATGTGTACATAACTGATTCATTCACCATCACCATTCACCACCTTAAAACCCTAGTGGAGGAAAAAATCACGTTTTAGCCACCTCTATGTATTACTGTCATCGTCAGGCTTTTATAAAAGCTCCAGTTATCCATTACTGTTTTTGCAGGAACTCTGAATCGAACCAAGTCCGTGACTTATCAATGGAAAGAGAGCCACACACACACAACACGTTAAAAAACTCTGAATTGTTCGATATTCCCAAAAATGTTAATTACCTTGATGCTGTCGTAGCAAGCTGTAACTCTCCCGTTCTGAACTTCTACGTTGGCAGGTGGATGTGCAAACTTGCACTCAGTGTCAGGTCGAGTACATTTGTTCCTCTGGAATTCTCTGCATACCTCTAATTGTAGCCACCTCGAATCTTTGATGTTCAACAAATTGTTCACATTAACCATGGCCATGTTGTTCATATTCATTTTGGCTAGAGAAATGTAAAAATTCTTTCAGATTAAAATATTCTCCAGTAAAAACACTTCGAAATGAAGCACGAGACGGAGAAACACACTTCAAATATCACAGCTGATAATCTGATGACAACTTCTCTTCATCCAAGTGGATAAATATTGCAGACTCAAATTGTGTCTAATTCTGCAACAAGACTTAACTTCCACAACAAGCAGGACTTCTTTTGTTCGATCCTCAACAAGATCTGCTTATAGTTTGCTTTGATAAATTGTGGGCTGTGACAATGGGTGAGCAAACACGTAGACTTAACTGTTTGCAAAAGGATTCTCAGAAAAAAGCAGTAAGGGATGTTATATCCAAGACTGTAATATTAGATGATAACCGAATGGATGTGATAAAACTTGAGGACAACCAGCAGCAATGCAGAAGAGACGAAAGCAGATTTCCAACTAGTCGCTTCTACTTCAAATCTAGAACTGGTGCAATCACATAAGAGCAGCAACTTTCGACTGGAGCATGAGCAGTTCTTCAAGGGGAAAGTAGATAGTGACTTCCTTCCTCGGAGTCTAATAACACCGTCACTTGGCCCAGTATAGCAGCTCTGCCTTGTCTCAGCAAAAAACACAGCCTTAGATTCTTCGCTTTTTCGGATCCTTTGACTTCAGCAGAAGAGTGCCGTTGGCTGTGGAGAGAGCGAAAAAGGAGTCAGGGAACAAACAGGGCAGGTGGCCGTGAATTATGAATTAATTAGCCAGGAGTGCTGAGCATCGCTTTCCTTTCTGTTCCTTTGCAAGCCAATAAAACTCCTCCAGCAAATCTGTAAATCAGAAAGAGATTGACAAATTAGTCTCACGTTAGCACTTCAATTCACGACAAACTGATCCTATCTTTTCTACAAAACATTTCTTCTTAAGCAAACATAACTCGCATGTATAATACACTAAACTACGATCCGATAATTCATACGGAAATTTAAACAACCCAAATCTTACATAATTACATCATACTACGAAAAACCTCGCCAAACACAGGTCACATTTCTATAATACCTCCTCTGTCTGCCCGGATTTATATTTCATGCCTACTAATCTTAATCCAATTATACTGTACCCTAACTCTTAAACCACGTTCAATCAAATCACTTCCGCCGAGAGATCCTATGATTCATTGAATCCGATCATCCGAATAATTAATTTCCATCCAAGCGGAGACAAGACGTAGGGAAAATATAATGAATAGCTTAAGGTGGATTCCGTTGACATGCCATTTTCCCCATCTCCCACAGTTAGATGTCACAGAAAATTCCCAAAACTGTCACTATCATGTTCACTCACTCATCAAAAAACCAAACCAAGACGACAAGAAGGTACAAGCCAAGCCCAACGGTACAGATTTACAATGCAATCTACATATCATCGTTACCCAGTCACTCATTCATTTCAGTAGGAAATGCCTTCAAAATTTCTAAACCCAATCCAATCTGCAGTCAGTGTCCACAAAACATCAAAACCACTGCCACTGCTACTACTTCCATCACAAAAAAATACTTAAAGATTTCATAATAATAATTTGGAACGATCTGGAACTCTGATAAGGAAACTGCAGCCTGGCTGAGGGTTTTTAGAGCTGGGAGTTAGCCGAACTGACGCCGTACTTAAATATCATTTTATCAACACGCAAGCCAACAGTATCCACTCTATATTCTATCATATTTATTATATACCAAAACTCCTTGCCATTCTAGCTATCCGAAAATCCGAAATGACCCTAGCCTAATGTATCAACCCAATACAACATCCATAATACATCCATACCTATATACGCCTATACATAAAACATACAAATACAATCCCATTGTCGGTCTCTCTCTCAACCTTGCCTGTTTCATTTCATTTCAGCCCATATATATTTAATATATACCTCCACTTAATTATATTTACTTTCTGCATCCAAATACATGCCGAAACTTTCTCAGGGAGAAAAAAATTGGCGACCCGGCTCCTAATGCTATTAAGCTACTTTATAGACAGACTTCACTATTTACTTCACCAGTGTTATATAAATATAAAATACGGGTAGTAGAACCGTAAGCTCCAGCTCCCACGTTTCAACATAAACAAACCCCGGGTAATAACAATAGAATTCCCTCCTTATCATCTTCCTATCAAAACTAACTTCCCCTCTCTCTCACTCTCTTTGCAAATTACATACCGTGTGTGGACGAATCCCCCTGCGAAAAAACTTGGGTATCTAAACATACTCAGAGGAGAACATATCAAACTTTAAGAACCATGCAACCCTAACCCTTTCTAGCGAATCAATCTAGTATATCTAATACATACCTTGCCTTATGCACGTTGCAATAAAATGCAACTCACTTGCAAAATTAAAAGCCCCGTTACACGAACCAAGCCATCTGCAATCCTAATGCATATTATGCATCCCCCCTCCTCCCCGTCATGTCAAAAGGATCCACCACCATCACCATACTATTCTAATGCACTACACCGAATCCCAAGACTTTATGATGACTAATCGACACCCGTCACTCACTAACCAGCTCGTTGAAACACCGAAAGGAAATGAAGTCTAAACCTCTAAACTTTCCAAACCATCTCGTGCATTTAAAATATGCAGGAGCCAAGTCGCCAATAAAATTCTCCAGTGACTAACCGACGACGCATAATTCATTACCTATAAAACAAGCCTCTCCTCATTTCGTATGCATTAGTTCCATTTCAACAAACGGACAATCTGACAATGCTCAAAAATGAACAATATCGCCAAATCGCAATTGTACAAAACTACTTATTTCACAAGGACCAAACCAACTACCAAGACTACCAACACCACCAGCAGGAAATAAAGCCTTGGGAAAGCGACGGACGAAAAAATTCGGGAAATAAAATTTTGGCAGGAAAGTGCAATAAAACTTTTTTCTGGGCGTCTACAAGTCTAAATGAGTTTCAACGAGTTGTACATTCTACGCTCTAGCCTTCAAGCCAGTTTAGTCATAACTAATAACTACTCTTATTACTCTCCTACTAAGCTGTATAAGTTACAAACAAGGACCAGACCATGTGCAAATCTTTTGCAAACAAAACCACCAGTCATAGAAGACGGGTTGTAAAATATATCGAACGAGAGGAAAAGGACTATAATTTCCCTTCCGCCAGTGAGACAATGTGCCGATTGCATGTTGATGTTTCTCCATGTTAAATCTAACTAACCCAACCAACCATCTTCCTAACAAACCAAACCAGAGCACCGTATATCATGGTACTGGACTTTCTCCGTCCATACAATGAAAGTTGATCCAAATTCCAAAGTCGCTAAAACCCATTCATTCTGCTCCCATACCGTTTATGACATTTTCATCAGACCAGACAGAAGAAAATAAACTCCCGAGCATTATCAAAGTAATATAATTCTCTAATGAACCTTGCATGCAACCAGCAGCAGAACTACTCACCAAACCAAGCCAACTTGTACCCAACTACGAACTAACTTCACTACCACCGGCCTAAAATACATGTCAAATAATCAAATAAATGCACTAAACTCCGTTTATACATGCCCAACTTTACACTACAGTCTACCTACTAATACACAATACAATACCTTGATTACTACCCACCCCTTGGCCTTCTTGTATTGTTAATAAACTCCGACTAGCCGTATCCTTCCCCACACATGATATATATTTTATTATACCTTTCTTCTTTTATCAAATTTAAATCAGACAAGGTTTTCACTCACTCTAATATTATATTCCATCAACCAATGCTTCAATTAAGCTTCCAAGCTCCTAATCAATGGTTATAAAAAAAACAATGCACGCATTTGCAATGCAAATCCCATCGGGCTTCCTTCGGCCCTTGCCAAATCGATTATTCTGTCTTTCATTCATTTTCAATATTTAATTCGGCGACGGGAGGAGGCCAAGCCGGACAGTTAGTTGCCGTTCATTTGTGTCCACTCGGACTCGGACGTATTGTTTCAATTCAATCAATTACGTCAATGCAATCTGATGAGTTTATCACACTCGTTTGTGCCTCTTACTGCAAACTGCAACTAATTCTACTCCATCCTCAAGCAGTCCCCTACCATACATATTCAATACTCAATTATCTCGTTTACTTGTTAACCTAATAATCGTCTCATTCTGCCATTCATAATATAATAACATTGTATTATCTCGGTTAACCTCAAACTCTTAATAATCCTCCCGGACCCGGACATTCGGAGTTTTGGAGCGTAGCAAAGTAAGCAAGAAATATCCTGATTCATGAAAAACAGATATTTAACTTATCCAAGTTCGAACACAAGTTCGAAGAAGAAGTACAGAGAAGGGGAAGATAATAATATTATTTCAGAATAAGGAAAAATGGACCACTAATCAATCACAAGAGAATGACGACTGCTTAGACCAGATATGACTTGCTTGTCTCAAAGTATCAAGGGTTACTTCCGTTGGCAGGAAGTTGGTTTTCTAATAAATGATTGATAAACCGACCCCTGCATGGTTCGCTACTAATGCCTGTGGTAGGTAAGTACATAACAAGCATAATTTAAGCTTATACTCTCTCGCCTCGACAAAATACAACATTTCAGATAAGAACTTTAAGACCCTTCCATCTCACCCTCCTGCATCTAAAAAAACGTATTCCTCTAAAGTCCCCCCACTCTCATACTCCAATATCATCATATAAGATGTAATATATTTGAACCCGACCTTTTAAAATGTCCAATTCAACTCATTTTTTTCAATAACTGATCAAGAAAGTCGCCATCCATCTCATACTTCCTGGAAATCCTGGAGGATAAGTAAAAGCGTCTTATCCTTCCATCCTTTCCCGCTGCGCAGGCAATACCAATTTCTAAAAACATAACATAAAATTACACTCCGCTTAATTTGATGAGCAAAAGCTTCCGTGAACGCCCAATTTATTTAACATCCGTCCGTCTCAAATATCCTATCCAATTTCAAATGACATTACCAACCAGCCACCACCGGCAAGGCAACCATCACCATCGTCAACATCAAGTCACGAATCAAGTACGATCTAATCCTCTCTAACTCCAGCAACGACTCCGACCCCATAAGCATAACAGTCTCATATCATATCATCCATACTGATTCCACTCCCTGTTCTGCAAACTGATCCTGATCACGAAGGAACCTCATCTAACTCGATGAGGAAAACTAATCAATAAAAAGATGAGTTAAACTACACGACAATGACAAATGCTGACAAGAGGGTTTACTTTCTGTCGTTTGTGTACATAAAAAATATAAAAAACGAGATACACATCGCCAACTCATCCATCTAACTCTTTTTATATGATTACTTCAAATACACATGATTATAATATATCCATCTATACTCCTTCAAGATTCTTATGGACATGCCTCATTTCAACATCTATCCAGCAGCTTAACATTTATGACCCAAGTATTCAGAAACGCTGCAGATCCACTTGCTTGAATATTTATAGAAAGAACTTAGCTAAAAATAAGCCACATTTTTCTCTGCCCCCGACGACACCCTACATCATCCCTTATGACTTATATGCCTAAACTCTTACTCCAACCGTTTCATATAGTTGCTAGCCATCATCATCCTCCGTCCTCATCTCAGATACGGAGGATCCAACAACCCGAATTCCGGAATTCCTGATTATCACCTCCGCTTCTCGAACCGCCCATATCTAGGCTCACCGTAAATCGTAATAAGCATATCATCAAACCCTCTAACCTTAATCAATCATCCAACATGTCCCCAAACAACATATTATCAAGATTATTCCAATCTACACCGAACTCTTCACAGAGCTCCGAAATCTCTGAGCAACTGTACGATTTACACACAACCGTACTTAACATGTTACCAAAACTTGAGTTTTTCTTAAGAGTCTTTTACATATGGCAGTAATACAATGTGCCACACTTTTGTATGAAAAATCTTTAAATGATAAACGACAGCTGCATGCTATCCGTTATCTTCTACCAAATAGACACAAAGTTTTACTTCTACATTACTTCACCAATCCTAGGTTCAATATTCAGTCCTCTTCAGTTTTAAGCCCATAATTATACACTCGCCCTTTAATGACTAGGTCTAAAACAATGAGCACAGCAGCTGCACAATATCCAAACCAACCAAACGTAATATCTAATTGTTGTTTTGCCTCGTAACCACAATCAGGGGCTGGCAAAGCTAGAAACAAAAGCTTATACATTGATAAGTAAATCCCCTCCTGGTAGACCATGCAGACTCAATCAGACACCAGTTAGTGAATTTTCTAAAGGCAAACTGAGCCAGGAACTCTACAACTTCCAGAAACAATAGCAGATAGGGTTCTCATATAAATAGACACAATATTCACTACTAACAGATTCGGATTCAAATACTCAAATCATGTGGTGATCAGCGAATTTCAAAAGCGTACTTCAACTTATTCTCTACACCAAATCATCAATATTGTGTACAGAAGCAACTCTTAAAACAATGTACTCCCAACAAAACGAACTCTTTCACCACGAAGAAAGAGTAATTAAATCCTACACACCCATTTTGAATAACTTAAACATTCAACATCATCGACTTCAATATTCCGCTTTCTTCATTGAATTACTACACGCGAGTCACGTCCGCCCGTCGAAGAAGGAAAAAAACGCATAAAATTCCAGTAATAAAACCCTTTTTATCATTCCTTCATTCATTCATTAGCTTTATCCTTCCCGATTGACCTCCGCTTCAGATTTTTAATCACATTAACCCTCCTCTCTTAAAGACTCCAATACCCCAAGCAATCGCCCTCAGTGGTGGAGGGGAATAAAAGCGGTCAACGAGAAAACAGCCTGTTTCTCAAATGTACTTAACATTCATCACTGCCAGGAGTTGGTTGTTTAAAAACCAATAAAAACCAGTCTCTCTCTGTGTAGCCGTATGCTTCGAAATAAAATCAATTGCACGAAACCCGAAAAGACAATTCGGACAATTGACCAAAGTGTCCTCTCTGCTACTTCTAGCCTTCCTTTTCTCTGCACCAAATTCCAATACCTAATTCCGAATTCTACCACCAACCTGGACAATATCACGCAACCAACTAAGTAACAACTTCTGCATAGAATCAGCAGACATTTAGCCTTTTTTCATCATATTCACCAAAAAGTCCTCTTATCCAATCCATACCTAACTATCCCTAGCCTCCTTTCATGTCCTATCTATATCGACATTTGTTTTACTTCCGTTCACTCGTGTCTGAGTGACTACGCCGAATACACAGAAAAGAACTCTGAACTTCGACTAGTTGTCCATTTACTTGAGAGACGCTCCGACCCTCGTCGTCATTAATAGCTCGCAAGGGGCTACTATACTTTCGATACGACCTCCAGCCCTGTCGGATAAATGGAGTTCAAGATGGGCTGCCTCTTCCTCCTCAAGTCCAGTTCACTTATTCATCCCTCTCTCCAATTCCAATTCCTAACTTCCTTCCAGTCTACATTTCTATCCTCTATCCTACGTACTTTGACCTTTTTTTTGACTTGTTATGGATTTCTGGGACATCATAAAAAGACATAAACTACCAAACTTCTAGCCAATTCTGTCCAGTAATTCCAATCCTCCAATATCTACCAACATTACCTAACATAGCTTCCGTACCCTTTACCCTTTCCCCTCTCTGCTTATCATCATAGCATCCCACCACTTCCTTCTACGCCTTAGCCAATCCAGCCCATCCATATATGTATTTTCATCCCATTTACTACCGTCGTTTTCATTCTGTTATCCAATTTCACTAATGAGACCTATCGATACTAAGCCCACAAAGAAACCCCGAATCGGGTTACCCAATCCTAAATCCTAAACAAGCAATAAAATTCTTCCTACGTTTCCAACATGAACACACACTTACCTCATTCTCCCTCATTTAAATACAAGATCAAGTGTAAGAGCTTAAAATCTAAATCCATCCTCCCACCGTTTCCCAAACATCCCTTATCCTCATCATCATCATCATTACATTGCACACTCCCGAGCCTGCCTGCCACTGCCACCAAAATACCACAAGAAGAATCCCAAAAAATAAATTCCTTTATTCTACTTCACCTAACAACTCGAATAACTTAACCAACCATATGCAACACAACCACCATCCCCAACAATCTTTATATGTCTCCATGTCTCATTCATTCATTCTCTCTCTCTCTCTCTCGGGTCTCAAAGTCTCAATCTTCCCTCCAACATCAAAACATAGGAAATCGCTTGAGGAGAAAGGGAGACCGAAGTAGAGAGACGGAGAGAGAGAAAGCATTTCTTCTACTACGCAACCAGACCAATGAATTTTCCAATTTGACTCTATTCTCACTCAGGAAGGGTAGCCTGCTTCCCATCATCCGAAATCCAAACCATACAAACCTATAGAGAAAGGAGCTCAAGGTTATTTCAAACTCATCCTACCCTCCTGCCTCCACAATGTAATAGAAGCCGAGTCCTGTTTCAGCTGATTCACAATTCACATACATGATACTACCAACTACCACCACCACCAACAACTAGGCCCTTCCTGTTCATACAAACATATATCTAAAGATCCCCACAAGGGGTTTCAAATCTTCTATCCATCTACTCCTATTATTCCATATCCAGCCAATCTATACTGGCATCTCTATCTCTATTTCTGTATCCAACGTCCTCATCTTCTTTCCAAGACTTTCCCTAGCTGACTTCTCTATTCATTCTCCCATTTATATACAACACAACACATCTACTATACACAACACAATACAAACGTCTCCTCAGTTCCATACACATACAGCAGAAACACATCCAAAAAAGCTGTACCATTTCATCCATCCCATCTCATTTCATTTGTTTCTGGCATTCCAATTGGGAATTTAATAATAAATAACTAAGACCCATCCACCAGGTCTCCTCTCTATCTCCAGCCTCACTAACATTTACCATACACTCCATCCATACCCAACATATAAACACACATACACAACATCAATTCTATAATTCTTACCTCTATCTCTCCAGAATTTAAGCAAGCACAAACAAAGTCTCATCCACATCCCCAACAAACTTAACTTACTGAACCAACCAAGCAGGACAGAAACCTAAACCGTGTACAACTTTCCCTACCAAACCTCCTTTCACTAACAGAAGAATACAGCAAATCTAGTTGTTTCCTCCAGCCAGAATCCTCACTTCCATATCCACATATACTCCACAAGCCTAAAACTAAATCCAAAATGTAAAATTACTCCGTTTTCATGAACATCATCAATGTTTACACTCACATTCCCTCCTCCTGACTGCCTTTCTCTGCTCTATCTCTCCTATCTCCATACGTGGAGGAATATATACACACAACATTTACAGAAATAGTCTACAAACTATATATCCCACAATTCACAAAGCCCTTTTCCTCCTTTCTTTATCCACTTACTAAATTAAATGCATGCTGGTACTCAATTAACCGATTTGCAAGCCCCATTACATTATTAAACACACTCGGATTACCAGACGACTCTCTTTCTCTCTGCATCTCTTACTTACACAAGACATACGTCATATACATAAACCATGCATGTTTTTCTCACATTTCACTCCCAGCAGAGATGCACAATTTCCCAAGACAGAAGGATGGATTCACCATTTTTATACATTTCTTAAGCAGATAATTCAATGTAAATTATCGGAAGGTTAAATGTCTTTGAAAATCCATTTAAACTATTTTACATCCATCCACCAAATCCAATACCCTAAAACTAACATTAACAGCTTGAAAAAAATGCTATTCTCTGAATCATGTCCATGTAGCAAAGTATACTAAACTAAACCCCAACCTACAAACTCTATTCAGCCTTCCTCATAACATAACACACAATAATATATGAATCTTTCGTACACGTTCGTTAACCTTAATCTGCCCATTATCCAACAGTCCATGGTCACTCTCTCACATTTACTCTCCGTTTAATGTTTAATGCTAGCGTT
>JAQFZA010000399.1:0-22416 GCA_034695115.1 Desoria olivacea | reverse complement strand
TTCAATGATGCTCAGCACGGGTACCGTAAGCACCGATCTACCCAAAGTGCTACCCTTTTATTGACAAACGCCATCCGCAAAGCCGGTGATGACCGCCTTATCACCGCATGTGCTTATGTGGACTATGACGCTGCCTATGATTCAATCGTTCACAAAATTATCCTGATCCGTTTGGAGGCAGCTGGACTATGTGGACCAATTCTGAAGTGGTTCCAAAACTACTTCCAGGACCGGGTGATAACTGTAAAGCAGGGCGACGCAGTGTCAACAACAATGGAAATGCATAAAGGCTGCCCCCATGGAAGTTCATTGAGCGGCCTTATCTTCTCCTTCTACATTAACGGGTTAATTAACGGTTAGGAAATGTCAAAAGTTTTGCCACAGAAGGATGTAATCCGAGGAGAACGCGAGGAAGCACTTGAGATTCCGTCACTTCCATCATGTTCGGATTTGTTGATCTGGTGGTTTCCATTGACTGCATGACTCTCCAGGCAAATGATTGCAGGTGCT
Organism: Desoria olivacea; assembly: GCA_034695115.1. Classification (NCBI taxonomy): domain Eukaryota; kingdom Metazoa; phylum Arthropoda; class Collembola; order Entomobryomorpha; family Isotomidae; genus Desoria; species Desoria olivacea. The sequence goes on along the minus strand of JAQFZA010000399.1, from coordinate 21,906 downwards.
TCCCGGGTAGTTGAGTGTAGCGGCCCGAAAAAAAACTCATTTCGGGAAAATTAAATTTAAAGTAGACTACAATTCTTAAATTAGATGAACAAAGGTTTATTTGGAACTCTGTCAACCTTAATGAAGAACTCCAATGAATGCATTGGAAAAGTCAACTGCTACTCTACGAGGACGAAGTTTAAAACGGGGCCCGTTATCTATCTCTTTAGAATTGTCTGGAATTCCGCCCTCTTCATCAGTATCGTCTACCTGATTAATTACTTCAGGCACGATATCTGATGAAGTCTCAGGACGGTCAAAAAATCTTTTCAGGTTTTTCATGTACATGTGCCTGACTGTTCATTGGAATTAGGGTTTCTTATTTCATAAAGAACCTGAGATAATGCTTTTATTATTTCAAATGGGCCTTCCCATTTATCTGTAAATTTCTTACAAATACCTATGAGCTTATTTGACAGAAAATGAGTTTTCCTCATAACCAAATCACCGACTGCAAATAAAATATGCTTATGACGCTTGTCGTAGTATTTAGCCTGTTCCTGTTGGGATTTCTCAATGTGATTTCTAGCTAGTGTGTACGCTTTAATTAGTCGATCTTCCAAATCGGCTTGATAAGCTAGTCTAGTGTCTGGGATTTCTGAATTTGAATTAAAATCATTGTCAAATGCGAGATTTATTTCTCTACCTAAATTAGGTGCCGACGGACTAAACCCTGTCGTATCACTAATTGCTGTTCTTAAGGCTAACGCTGTAGTCCACAAATACTGATCCCATTTGTTATGCTTATTAGAAACGTAAGAAGTTAAAATTGCTTTTATGTTCCTATTAATTCGTTCAGTGATATTTGCTTGGGGATGGTAAGGAGTGATAAATTTGTGTTTGATATTCCAAGTTTTGTAAAGTTTGTCGAAGATTTTTAAACGGATATTTGTAGCGTTATCAGAAAGTAGTGCTTTGGAAGCTCCAAATCTAGAAACTACTTCTGATTCAAGAACTCTACAAATAGGTGCCGTCGCATCTGCCAATGCAAACATCTCAACCCACTTAGTAAAGTGGTCTACTACAACTATGATAGAAGTCTTTCCGTTCTTTGTGCAAGGTAAAGGTCCGATACCGTCAATTGCTAACTGGTCCCATTTTCCATAGACTTTAGTCGATTGGAATTTACCGTATGGCTTTGTCTGGTTTTTTTTTACTATTTGACAAGTTCTACACGATCTAATATAATCAAAAATGTCTGTCTGCATATTTGTCCAATAAACCCTTCTTTTCATCCTAAAGTAAGTCTTCCTAACACCCATGTGTGCACCGTGAGGAGATTCATGAAAATTCGTTGATTCTTTACCACTAAAGACATGGACATGTGCAAGTCAACTCTGTCTGTACAAGACATTGCATTTCTGGAAAGCAGTGATGGAGTGTAAGTTCAATGTTTAATTATTCAATTCAAAAGCATTAAAATACAAGTAGTTGTAATAACTTAATATTTTTCAGGACTATATTCGTCGGAATGTATTGGCTGATATAGAGGACGAGAAGAACAAGAGGAAATATGAGGAAAAAACTCTGGAATTATTTATTGAAAATCTGTCCGATGCCGATACTGCAATCTTGGAAAGTACTGCTGGGATGAAATTCGACCTTATCGAAACTGAAATGAGTGAATTGCACTATGATCTTGAATACATTTTAATCAAACTGGAGGAAAATGTTTTGGTTTACGACCCAAAGAGAAAGAAAGTTCAAGTAAAAAACAATGACAAAAAATTGAACCTGCCTGGTTACTGCCCACTCGACTGCAAGATTAAAGCAATTAAACGTCGAATGCATCTAGCCTTGTTGCATGGAGCATACGTAAGTGGAGATTTGTTAATAAAGTTGGAGTTTTTTTGGATGTAATTATAATTTATTAAATTTATACTATAGACCATCGGAGCAAAACCACCGCTTGTCAACGATATGCAGGTTGAAATTTTTTTTGGAGCATGGTTAAAGCTATAGGAAGACTGGACAAATGCTACCTACAAAGTACGCTGTAATAATCGAAAAGCGAACTGCGTAGGAAAAGTGTACTTCATTGCAAACCCTTGCAACGTTATATTAAAACTGTAACTAAAAAAGCCATCTAACCAACTTAAAGCTGCAATTCTATAAGTTTAACTACAACTTCCAACCCTTTAAAGTACAATAGATCCATTCGTTGAAATTTCTATAAAAATTCTCAAACGCCTTCGTTGTTTTGCACGTTCTGCTGCAGTCATTGTGTCCTCATAAGTAGGATGTCTGGAAGCTGGCCTTCTTGGGGCTGGTCGCCTGATTGTAGGAGGTCTGGGTCTACTGGGACCCGGGATTGGTTCTTGCAATGGGGGTGTGGGGATGAGTGGGAAATTCCAGGCCACACACTTGGAGCAACCAGCCATGGGAATTGCTAGAGAACATGATCCCGGAAGCTTTGGGATTTTGTATTGCCAAATGACGCTGTCCCCATCTTCCCGTGCTGTCCAGTTGGGTGCCGGTTCAACGAAAATCCTCTTGCCCATAACAGCAGTGGCCACGCTTGGTAACTCGACCTTAATTAAAAAAATTAATTTTAAAAACTAAAGCTAAAGCTCAAAGAAAAAGTCAAAGTCAAAGATAAAATTACATTGTTGCATTTAGGACATTTGGTCTTAGGGTACTCTAGTCTTGTCACGCTGTCGGCAAAAAGAGACCCCCTTTTCCAGCGATAAATGTGGCGAAAGTGTCTCAACAACTTAGGTTTCTTTGGTTCGTCTTTGGTTTCTGGGTAGATTTTTCTTTCTTCTCTTTTGATTTTTTCTTCTGCTTTTTTTATTTTTTTTTTCCGAGTTTTGTCTTCTTTCGGTTCGTCCAGATCATGATCACAAAGCGAAGAGACTTTGTGAACATCTTTGACGAGTCTTTACTTGTCCCTTATGCATCCATCGTGGGTGCAGTAAGAAAAGGAGATGTCCTCTTCATGTGCATGGACTTGGCCATCTTCATAAATATGAAATGCCGTTCCTGCCGTGAAATGGTTGCTGTAGAACACGGCTCCCTTTGGGCTTTTAAAATACGGCAAAACCCGTATTCCATTTTTCGGATGATTATCCGTTCCCTTATCTTGGCGTAAACGAACCCTTGTGGGTTGTGGGTGGAGGGGGGGTATAGGGTCCATGGTGGGAGAGGGTGTTGCCATCAAACTTATAATTAAAACGCCCTTAATTATAGTTGCAATTAGCAAGCAAGGGGAGGAGGAGGTGGGCGTGTCAGTTGAGTTAACCCTAATCCCTACTATTTAATTCAGTGACTGGGTCACTGGGGCTCTGTCAATGTATCAAGAACCATCTGCTCTAGCCACCCGTCAATGTATCAGGGTTAGCTAGAGCAAATTTATCGTCCTCTTTAGGACGACAGAAGATTTTGGTCAAATGTCGATTCGAAGAAACTTTAAAAGGTAATTAACAAGTCATACGGTATTAGAAGTTTGTACGACTTCTCGACTTGAATTGGACGGAAAATATTGCGGTCGGCAGTAGTGGTGGCTGGGGTGGTGGCTGCAAGGAGATTGACATGATCATTTCAGTATCCTCTATAAAGTACATGCATGCCTTCATCTGGGAATTAAAAAAAATTCACTTACGGAAAGGGGCAGATTTTTGAACATCGACTGCCAATTACACCAAGTTCTTCCGAAAATCCTAGGGACACCAAAGCGTTGACTGCGGCATACGTTGCTAGAAAAACGATTTCAAATTGAACCCCTCATGCACAGACTTTAATAGATTACGACTACGACGGTTATCGACCAGAACCAGGTTCTTGACAAACAACAAGAACCCTAAAAACAACTCACCTGCAAGGTTGGCGAATTGGCCAGGACCCCCTCCAAATCCTCCGGTAATTTTATCTTGACACCTAGCTAGAAATGAACTAATATATAAAGACTCTTCTCTTGACGGCTTAAGTCCTGGTTCATCGAATGGAGAATCCAGAAACGAAACAAAGCCACGGACGGCTGGCTTCCAATGCCTAATTTGTTATTTATAAGTTACAATACACAATATGAACATTCAACAATACTTCTCATACGAAATTTAGGCACAATTACAACTAGTCAAAATTGAGAGAAATAGTGTGCACCTCATAAGCAACAGAAAGGTCCTTCAATCTACTCCGTAAAAATAGGGTATGCTTTTCCCTGAACAGATTCGGATTTAAATCAGCTGTTCTAGATTTTTCAGAGAATGACCGATACAAGTCTAAAATACTTTCTTCCACCTCCTCCTGTGAATAAAAAAAATTAAATTAATATTTTAAAGGATGTTTTAAAAAGCAAAATATGTAAATCAGTAACAAAGCCACGGACGGCTGGCTTCCAATGCCTAATTTGTTATTTATAAATTACAATACACAATATGAGCATTCAACAATACTTCTCATACGAAATTTAGGCACAATTACAACTAGTCAAAATTGAGAGAAATAGTGTGCACCTCATAAGCAACAGAAAGGTCCTTTAATCTACTCCGTAAAAATAGGGTATGCTTTTCCCTGAACAGATTCGGATTTAAATCAGCTGTTCTAGACTTTTCAGAGAATGACCGATACAAGTCTAAACTACTTTCTTCTACCTCCTCCTGTGAATAAAAAAATTAAATTAATATTTTAAAGGATGTTTTAAAAAGCAAAATATGTAAATGAAACAATTTACTCAACTAATTTTGATGCTTTCAATATCCAAGAGAAGGATTTTTGATTCAGATAAAATATAGGGAGATTGAGGAGGCGAAGGAGGTGTGGATTGTCCCTTATACACGCACACCAATTGCACACAAAAAACAATTATATAAGTTGGTGTGTGTACAAGTGGCAGAGGAGGTAAAACATAATCACAGAATTTGGTATGTGTGTAAGCCTGCTTTGTACACATCACCAGTTACGAGAAGCCTCAGGGGATTGTGGCCACAGGGAGTAAGCTACAGGCTCCCAGCTTACAGTCTGTAGGCTGCAAAATATTTGCACATTTTTTATGTTGAGTCATCGACACGGGGGCCAGAAACGTTTGGGGACTTGGGGGCAATGTCCATCAAACGTTTCTGGGGGTCATTGACTCGGAGAAAACGTTTGGGCAAACGTTAGGAGGTCAGTGGGTCAGGAGGAGGAATTCGGGTGGTCAGTGGGGCATGAGGGCAATGAACGTTTGGATTTGACCTAGAAGAGATCAGTTGCCCTCTCCCCCTACTCCTTCGCCTTTTCAATAATTGCTCTGACGATGTGTTTGTTTTGTCCAAATCTTATCTTCAACATCTTCATCATCAGCGAAACTTTGTCGGGAGAAACCATCATACAGCGAACATGATTTGCTGCCTCACCAATTAAACATCCCTCCAATCTTCTCATATTCTCCGAACTAGAGTACCCGCAGTCTTTAGTCGATCTAATAAAATTAGCCTCAAACACTGGCCAGTCTTGTGGTTTTCCACTGAACTTAGGAAGATCCTTAGCTGAAGACTGTCCAGCTAAAATGTTATTCATATTTTCACCTTCCGTGTTTTTCTGGCTGCTTTTTCCTGAAATAGCATCAGTCAAACAGCTAACTAACTTATCAATGAATGTCAATTCAGTCTTCAACAAAACTTCGGGCTTCGGGACGACTTCATCCACATTACTGATCGCTTTGACAGTTGCTTCCAACTCTTTCTTCCTCTTGCCTGCCTTTTCTGATTCCGCGTCAATCTTCTGGATTTCAGCGATAGTTTTTGCCAAGACTTCATCATCTTCTTTCTGCTTCTGGACATGCTTGGCTTCATCTGCTGCTACCTGCTTTAACTGAAGCGCTTGGGCAGCCAACTTATCTTCTTCTTCAACAGCAGCCAACGCCAATTGCCTCTTAAGATTTTCTTCGACACTCGCTAACACAAAATCTTGGGTGCGATCAACTTGATCTGGATCATTATCAAAATCAATGGCATCAAGATCTCCAGGGGAGCCTTCTTCGTCTATGTTTCGGTGGGCTACGTCTTTAGTTTCTTCAATAACTTTCTTTAGCTCTGCAATAGCCTTAATCCGTTTCTCACTCTTACTTTTTACAGGCGCTAGTTCTAAATTCTTCTCCATCAATCTCTTACTCAACCATTCAATTGATTATTTAATCTTCTTGGCTTCTTCATTCTCTTCTGGTGGCAGATTTTTAATTTCTGTTGTATAGAAATTATCTCATCTTTGAAACACTGTACCTGGTTTTCCAAACCTTCTACCACCCCTTTAAGCTCTTCCTCTTCTTCAACCAGTGCGGCCAAATCTTTCGAAGCTTTCAGACTTTCCTCGCGTTTTCTGAGATCAGATGATTTTGACGTAACAGACAAACTTTATACGTACTAGCCTTAGACGTACCCATTTTTGACGGAGGTCCTTTATTACCAGCCTGTTTCACAGAACAACTACCATCGCCATCTTGGTTCTCATCTCTGGATGGTCCAGCGGCAGCACTTCTCAACCCATATCCGCCCTTCTTCATCTTTGTGATCTGGGTCTAGACTATCCTTCTGGTCAAGTCATCTTCAATTCCTCAACTTGCACTGCAACGCGTTCCAATCTAGACTAAGACCAGACCTGGTCTAGCCCACTGGTCTAGAATTCTTACGCTCCTAAACTTGCACTGCTCCAATCGAGACTAGTCCTTGACTAGACTACTGATCTAGACTTCTTCCGTTGATAATGCTGCTCTCCGACAAGATCTTCTCCATCACCGATCACGTCGGGGTCACCAAATGTTAAATGAAGAGGGGCTGATCTACCCGAAAAAGTATCGTCACGTGTTCGATTTGATGGCTGCCAACTAACTTCAAGGGGTCACCAGGACAATTAAGTATATCCAGACTAATATACTTTTAAGGTTTGAAAGTCCTCAAAAGATCTCCAACTAAACTCCTTACAACTGCCTTTCTTAATCTCTAAACAGGTCTCACTATCTCACCAACTGCTTCTGGCTCAGATGTAATAAATGTTGGATGAGAAAACACAAGACTCACACAACTGTCAAATAATGTAGATACAACTTCAGTGATTTAATATCAACAAAATTGACAACTTCCCGACTTTATTCAGTTAACTTCTTAAAAAATGATAAGACTAACTGGTCCTCACTTTTACTTTCTTAAGGGACTTCAACAACTGAACTGCTCACGACGGCTGACGGGGAAGAATATAATTACATTAAAAGTGCCATTTTAAAGAAATCTCACCATGCCCCAAAACTTACAGTTTTCTCTAAACCAGCTAATTAATCTATGATATACTATGATGCTATGATAAACATCTACAGATTCATTCAACAAGTACATGAAATTATAAAATCTCGTATGAAATAAGACAACCCGATTAAAATTGAACATTATATTTTTATATTAAACCTTAACTTAACTTAATCCACTACAGTGGAAGACCCATTACACCTATTACCTAACTATGTATTATGATTGTACAACCCTAGGCCACATCAATTTTGAAATAATAAACTTACTTACTTACTATACCCTTCTTGACTTCGGTAAAATGTCGTGAGACGTCAGATAAGGTAAAAATGTGCTTTACCAACAGTGGCTTAAAAATTGAAACATAATTAATAAACAACAAAATATAATTGAGACAAGTTTACCTGTGACATCTAAGGGGGTCATAAAATCATTTTGAACAACAATTTTAGATTTCGACTCATCCTCTCCATTTGCCCTTACCCTCCCTACTCTGCATCCAAAAATGCACTGCACACTCCCTCCCACAACAATAATAAACTTTTGGCTTTGCCGAACTTTTTCAATTTCGAACTGTTTTTCAAATTTCGAACTTTTTATGAATTTTTAATTTTTCAACTAATTCAAACTTTATAAACATTTCGTAAATTTTGAAAAATTTCCAAATTTTGATTTTTATCAAATTTTAATTGTGAAGAGAAGTTTTGTGGAATTGAGGGGAAAATGGTTGGGTAAAGCTGTTGAGGTGATGTAAGTTAATATTTAAGTTAGAGTTAATATTATGTTGAAGAAATAGATATGGGATTAGAGAAAGTATTGGTAAAGCGAAAGGTGCAGGTAGAAGTTGGGCACTTAGCTCCTGACACATAATACATCAATTGAATCTACATCCCTCCAACTCTGCGCGCTTGAATATCCTCCTCCCCTCATCAGCTACATTGAAACTTCTATCCCCTCGTTCACATAGAGTAGCATACCAGATGCAAAACTTCTTTATATGTGGCAATCTATACGCCTCAAACATATTATTTCGAATTTTAGAAATTCTTCATGTCCGATTTGGGTTTTTCAATCCAATCAACGAATCTCTCTCAGACTTCACATCAGCCTTCACGGGAATTTTTCGTCGATGCCCTATAGCCGGTACAAACACTAGGGCGATTTAAAGTATGTAAATTTAAATCGTTACAATTTCATATGTAAAAAAGGCATATTCGCTTAACCGAGACCAAAATTTCTGGTCTCAAGCGTTCCCGCTTAACCGATCCGGGGTGTACTACAATACGTTAATTATAAAGACACAACTGATGAAAATATGTATGATTCATGCATTTGTTGATTGTTTAATACACCATAAAGTCTATGTTTATGTAAAATGCCTATGAGATTGTTCGCCGCGGCTCTATACTATGTTTGGATAAAATTGCCTAACTTCGAAAGTTAATTTTTTTTAAATATCTTGACAATTACGCATTAAAATAAGCAAAATTAAAATTTTGTAGTTAAACAGAAAGGGTAGTTGAGTTATTTTTAATATGAAGCAAATTGACTGACTTTTGAGTTTAATTACTTTTTACCTATCTTGACAATTAAGCATTAAAATAAGCAAAATTAAAATTTAGCAGTTGATTATAATGCTAGTTGAGGTTATATTTTAATATAAACAAATTGCCTGACTTTTGATTTTTTTTTTGGGGGGGGGTTTTGTTTTGGGAGTTTTTTTAGGGAAAGTATCTAAGCTACAATTATGTCTTACGGAAATATTTCGAAAAATAGCTAAGCTATTAGTCACAGTTTTCTAAGGCGGCCTTAATGAGCCTTATTCCATTCTGTGCATTCGGCAAGGCCAACGCAGAAATATATAAAATACCTTTTAACACACCGTTGCTTCAAAAATATAATTCTTAATTCAATCAGTTAACCAGCAATCCTGTTTTGGATTTACGATATGAAAATGACCATCATCTTTTCATTAAAATATTAAAGCCAACCCAAGCAATCGATTTATGAGAGATTAAAAGCTATTCTCAAGCTCCCAGTTATCCTATATAGCATTTAAATACAACTGCGCACCCCTCATATAAGTCACAGCATTTCTAAGCCGGCCTTTATTTAAAAGAAAAAGGGATGAAAATTTTCATGAATTTCTACAAAATAATTCTGGATAAATGATGAATCTGTTTCTATTATGAATCCAAACTAAGAATTCTTAATACCGATTTGGATTAAAAGTTAAAATTTCGTAGAGTTGAAGCAGCCGACGGTCTTTTTTATAATTCTGTGCAAACCTACCAAACTGCGCAGAATGGAAAAAAGATACTCTATGCTGTGTCAAAGTCCCTGTGTTCAATAAATATTAAAGCCAACCCAAATCGATAGATTCGTCGTCGATCGTCTTCAAATTCCAATTGGACTGTATTACATTTCAAGCTGAAAACTTGGTTTGTTTTATTTAAATTACGAATTTAAATATATTTATAAGGTTTGTTGATAGTTAAATATAAATAAGATCCGCTGTGCTTAAATCAGGAGGAGTTGAAGAAGGTCGGCGTTATTTATTCCAAAGAGTTCAAAAAGAAAAAACATTCGACCAAAACATTGCTGGCTATCGTCGAAAAAATTTTCAAGTGTAGACTGTTTAGTATATGCATTGAGGACAAAAACATAACTACACACCCTGAACAGTTTTTTTTACTTTTTTCAACCATCGGCGGTTCTAAGGGATTTTTTGGGGGTTAAACAATTTCAACCATTATTGTGAAAACCATTACGGCAGTTCCAGGGTTAAAGCAAAGGAGAACGTTTCATTCCGATTGGACATAAAAGATGCTATGACTGCAACATTACAGCTTTCAAAAGTTTAATAGTCTCAACCCAACTCCTTGATTTTATGATTAACAGTTTTAGTTTTATTAAACTTTGCTTTATGTTTAAAAGGATTTTCAACGGTTTTGAAGGAGTTCATCTTGATATCTTATACTTTATTCCAAGCTTTCGGTGACTCGCCGACACCTTCTTCTGGGTACAATCAAAATTTAAAACTCAAAAATTGCGGAGTATGCAAAATTGTTGTAATGAGAAGTTTAGTAATTAACAATAGCCAATTATTTGTATAAAACATGTTTGAGATTAGATTTTGCTAAGTAATGGTATCAAAGACAAGGACCAAATTGGATTAATCTTCATCCGTCATCTAGGTTCATGTTATCAGGTGTTGGTTTGAAAACCAGACCTTCTTTAAACTTTCTTTGAAAATATCTTGGCTCCCTGTATGATATGCTTTGTAATACGAAGGACAAACTTAAGTTTGAAGATTCAGAAATATACAGGATCAAATGTAAAGATTGTGTTGACAGTTACATCGGAGAAACCGGAAGAGACATAAATATTTGAGTTAAGGAACACAAGGCAGATGTTCGACATCAGAGGATTACCACCTCAGCAGTGGCTCATCATAACGCGACAACAGGACATAAAATTGATTTTGATTCTACTAAAATGAAAAGCAGATGAAATATCTGGGTTGGGGAAGGTAAAGAAGACAATTAGAGAAGCGGAAAGCTAGTAGCTGAGGGGACAACTGGCAAAAGGGTCTTTGGTTGTTCAGGGGACGTGGGGAAACATTGATTCTAATAAGCACCCTTCTTCCAACCCGTGACGAGTTGGGTGTGACGCTAGTTATTAATATAATGCATCGTCTGACAACGTAATCAGCAAATAACAAATACGACAACACATTGATATAATCTTCTATTAACTAACTAATTAATAACTTATAGTTACCTTGCCAAAAAGCCAGGAGGAAGTGATTTGGAAGCCGTATTGGTGATGTTCTGTCAGCCCAACGACTGTTTCATGGAATTCTGTCAGTTGAAAATAGTGACAGTGCGGCTGGAAAACTTAAAGGCATCACTACAGGTTCGATGGATCTATAAATAATGAAAATATGCCGATTAACGTAAACCAAAATTCTCATTGATGCAGGAGTAAGCCACTGGCATAGACGTATGAATTGGGCGCAGGTAGGAAATTAACTATTTATTATCCATCAGAATGTAGCATAATAGCTCTTTGTAATTTCAATAGGATGATTGGGATTTCTTGGCCAAGAAAATGACTAGTTCTTTCAGCCGTGGAACGATTCCAAATTTCCGGGGAAAATTCGGACATGACAAAGTAATATTTAGTAAACGTTTTAACTATTTTCAAATCAATTTCAATATTATTGTTTCGTTAAATTAGGCAACCTCAGAATACAAAAATAGCTTCAATGAGAACCACAAGCTCTTGCGATTTACAATGGAAAGTTATGTCATCTCAGCAGTCATGGAATTCTTAAATTGTGGAGAAACCGGAGCAATAAACTAGAAATGATATTCGCACATACACACAGATTAGATGAGCTGCAGGTCAATTCCGAAGAGTCAGCCGTCGGGTTGAGGGTCATAGCAGACACCATCAATGAGTGTGTACGATCCTTGAAGACTTTAGGAGATCCTGTGGAGCACTGGGACCTGATAATCATCTACATTGCTCATAAGAAGTTGAGCAGGGACCAGCAAACAATGTCTTCTAGATGACAAGACACTTATACCAACATTAACTGCGTTCTTTGAATATTTGGAGACAACAGCAAGAGCCCTAGCTGAAGCTCCAAAATGACTAGCTCCAGGTGAACCGACAATATCCGCTCTTCGGTCCCAAATCAGTCCCAATACTCCGGTCGTCTTGCAGTCCTCGTGTACAGTGCCTGTATCCAGTCCGAACTCGTCGCTGGTCTTGGACGAGCCGAATCCGGAAACATCCGTCAATGTGCACTCCCACTGGCGTAATTCCATTTTCGCCTTCTCTAGGACACTGACTGAAACCCGCTGAAATTCTTAAAATTCTTCGACGGTATCTACGGAAGTGATACTATTATACACGTATAGGGAGTGAAGGAGCTTCTCACTAATTTCCCTATTCGTCTCTTCCTTCGTCAGATTCAACTCCAACACCGCTCCTAGTAAAAGAGGGCTACTAGTGACTCCAAATACTACTCTGGCATGACGTAAACTCTTCGTCAATTTATGCTCTTTGTCAGTCCACCATAAGAAGCTTTGATAATTACGGTCCTCTTCCTTGACTGCAATCATCTGAAAGGCTTTTCTTATTTCAGATACAACACCTCCAGTCAGTCGCTCCCGAAACTTGTAGAGTGCAGCAGCAATTAGTTCAATTAAATTTGGCCCCTTATTTAAACAATGATTTAAAGAAGGGTGTCTCTTATCTCTGCTACTCGCATCAAAGACGAGGCGCACTGGAGTAGTCTTGATGTCTGGTTTAAAAACTGGATGGTGAGGTAGATAGTGGATGTCCTTTCCCGATTTGACCATCTCCACTATACCCTCGTCCTCCCACCCTTTAAAGATTCCATCATAAATTTCCACAGCTTCTTTCTCTTTAAGCTTTCTTGTGGTTGACTGGAGTCATCTTTCTGCTATTGCACGGTTGAAGGGAAGTTTGGGCTCATCATTTATCCATGGAAGGCCAACACAGTACCGACCATCTTCATTCCTGGACACATTTTCCAAGAAATGACGATTGGCTTCCTCCTCCACTTGAATTTTGTACTTTACTTCTATGGGATCTTGGATTCCCAAAATATCCAAGCCCCACCATATCTTGAACAATCAACTTTCTTTGAAACAGCAAAATTATTAAATTTGAACTATTAGAAGGAGTTATGGGTTCCGAACCCCTCAACGCCCATCCAAAAATGGTTTACTCAGCGTGAGGGTCATCTCCTAGGTCAACCCTTCTTCCAGTCATTATTTGTCATCTCAAATCTGACCCGATCAGAACTTCTATATCCATTTCGTCCACGAGTACTGTCGAAAGATCTGAGAGCATAATCTTCTCCTTCCTAAGATTCTCAATCCATGGTCCGTGAGGTACTTTTGGCAGGGAAGTGCATACAATTGGTTTTTCGCGAAGTGTCCAGTATTTCTCTACATTTCCATTAATACTGCTTATCTTCACGCCCCTCAAATGCTCCAATTGAACCTCCGTGACGACACCTCCAAGGAGCATGTTCTGTACATATTCCGTTCCAATCGACGGACTATCTATAATCTCTACTGCCCTAGACCCGATAAAGCTGGCCTGACTACCTTCATCAATCAGGAGCCTCGCGGTCGTTGATCCCTTTGGTCCACAAACTCGCACCACTACCACCTTCAACAAAACTTCTCGACGTTTTACATGGTTGTGGTGGACTACAGCTCGGGTGCTGGTTTGTTGGGTGATTCTGTTGGGGTCCAATGGTTTTTTCGGTCCCTCGGCACATAATAGTAAAATGAGGCTTGTCGCAGGTCTTACATTTCACATTTTCTTTATATTTTCTAGAAACGTGACTCTTTTTTAAGCAACGAAAACATGCTTTCTTAGCTTCAACGACATGTTTCTTTTCCTCCCAACTCATATTACGGGCCTTGAAACAACTCTGACTAGGATGATTTGTTTTCTCACAAAATATGCAGCCTTTACTTAAAGCGGTGGCTGTTAACCCTGCTGCTGTAAGAAGTTGATCAGCAACCCATTCCACTTCAATAAGACCTTGTTTCTTATTCTTTTCCTTCGGCCCGATTCCAAACCCCGCCCGAGCCATCTTACTTTGTCCCTCATTTTCGACTCCGAAAAATCGAATTCCGTTTTCGGAGGTGTGGCTGCCTTGTCCTCTCTACGATAATTAGGACGTCTTTGCCAAGCCATTAAAATCTCCTCCGGAAGACAGGACTCTACCATGGGGAACAAGATGACATCTATTTGGACGGGTGCGATTCCCAGAGACTCTAATGCTTTTATGTTTCCTTCCAATTTGTCGAAGGTCACACTCATTTTCAGCTTTTCACGTGAATTTTTAATTATCAATTTCAGTAATTCACGGACGCAAACTCGTTTCAAAACTTTTTCCTTACCAAAGCGCTCCCATACCGCCTCAATGGCCTTTGAAGAGTTTTCTGCTGTTTAGGGGTACACGTGAACAACATCGGCTGCTTTTGTGCCCTCCACTATAGATTAAGAAAGATACTGAAATTTGTCGCTGTCGTGGAGCTCAGTGTCTTCATGAATTTTCCTGAACTGTGACCACCAACTCAGCCAATCCGTAACTTCTCCCTTAAACTTCTTCAGTTCAGTCTTCGGCAGCTTGTAAGTCTTCTTCTTGGGACCTTCAGTTGCCGTACTGTAACTGCTTGAGGTTGTCTTTGTATCTGAATCAATGATCTTGTTGATTTTAGACGGTACATCTCCACTTTGTCCTTGTACTCGTCCACACTGATTCTTTCTAAGTCCTGTTCCTCGTCTGTGCAGTTCGCTTCTGCCATTCCCAATGCTATTTCATCACCGAGAGCCTCAAGGTCATTTACATTCCTTCCCATCTTCTTGAAAAGTACGACAAGTGTGTCATGGTCAGGATTCTCCTTGAGCAGCTCTGCATCTGCTTCAGCAAGACATCGGGTCAACGCCACCCGCACCGGTCAACGCTGCTTCTTTAATCTATCCACACCAACTTTGGGACCAATAAACTCAACAAAACCAAATCCAATTAGCATAAACCGACTGGCTTTATGCCAAAACGATCTGCCCCTCAAATACCCCTGACTGCTGAGGGTCTGGTCCACAAATTGGCAAAACAACTAATCCAATCCTCCTCAGATGATGACCCACTGGAACCAACGTCCTTTGGTACGGTATTTGCCGTATTTAAGTGCTAAATTTCCAAACCTGAATATTTGTTTGGTCCTCAATCCAAGCTGTATACAAAAAACGGTTTAATACAGTATTATCAAGGAAAAGCCTTGTAGCAATTGGCCCCTAAATTGACGTGTCATCTTGAAATAATTTCGATTTCAATTTTTTTTTGTCCTTTTTTGATAAGGCAACAAATGCGGCAATGTAGCTACGGAAATTAGCATCGTCTAGAAACCATTCGATTAGACTTTTGATGTCGCGTAGTCCAATACGAGTTTCGGTATTTTCATCAATCGTGCCGGAGCCTTTTTTGTTAATTAACACATTGATATTCGAACTATAAATGAAGTTAAACTAATGTGCCTTTTCCCCAAATGTTACGGTTCGGATTAAAATGTCTAAATCTGAAGTCGTAATTCTACAATTTTGTATCATTATTGTAGATTGGTGTGGGTCTTGTTAAATGCATACTCATTTTAATTTAAGATTGTCATAATCTAACAAATGTAAGGGCGAGAATGCTCTTTGTTAGATATGAATAATATCTAATATATCTAGACATCTAATCAATTTTCTAATAAAATTGTTTTTGGATTCCCTTCCATTGTAGGGGACGGAAGAATATAAGTAGATTTTTGGGTATGAAAATTGGGTTAAAGACATGAAAAACTGTAAGACTCTTGGCTATTTGGTAGCATTAAATGCCCATTCACTCAATTACTTTTGATGAGTCGCTTTATAATGATAAAATGGTGATTTGGTGATTATTTACTAAAAAAACAAAAATATATTTGCTGCAGGATAATTAATAATAATAATTTATTTGCAAAAATTTTAGCTCATGTAATTAGTAATTACAATGTTTCCTATTACAACTGTACGGCTGTTTAATAATAACCAAACTCATAAAGTGTGTTCATAACAGTTTTTGAAAACCTTTCACTATCTTCTTTTGACATCTAAATCCGGTCTGTCATTGACCTATTTAATTCTGCATCCTGTCGCCTTTTAACATTAGCTTGTCGCTTTAATTCAGAAATTCGCTTTTCGGCTCTTTCAGTTATTTCAGCTTATCAGCCTTTTTCAGTTCACAATTTTTAATGAATTCTTCCCTGACGTTTAACCGTTTAGCTTGAACTTTTAGTTTTTGCTCCTGAGCAAATTGGGTAGGCTAAAATATAGATTTTTTTAAGTCACTAATTTTTGACTTTTCGGTTTTAGAATCGCGACTACTACTACACGCATTTGCAAAAACTTGGATAGTCTGTTCTACTGGACTTTCCGCCTTCCGTATACAATCAACATATGTTCCTGGCTGTCTTATTCGCCATTCATGTGCCCGCCTACTAGATTGCTGCTTGTGGTTTCTTCCCCTTGATCTTTTTTGGATAACTGTATCCATGCAATTACCTGGTAAAGTTGAAGAATCAGTCTCCATTGGTATTGTGGGCGTACAGAAGCTGAAAAAGAAGAAAAACCATTTGATTGTGTCAAACATTTAATCATGATATTTTGAAAAGTATGCCCATTCATTTTAAATACTTAATAATTATGTTTTCTCTCACCGTGTCATAGGCAACCATCCGAAAAAGTTCCGGGATTTTGGATTCCAGAGTTTTAGAAGCACCGGATCCCCAGAGTTCGAGAAGTACCTGAAAAACCAGATAAAATTGGTTATTTACAACAAATATAAATTGTTTCAGTCTATGATTTAAAAAATCGATTATTTATGTATAAAATAACTGCTTTGAAGCAGTTTAATTAGTTGTTGCATCGATAGAATTTTACTTACGTTTTCGAATACGAATTTTTCAAGAAGTCCCCAGACGGAGATTTTGAAGTTCCGAGTTCTAGTAGTACATAAAAATTCAGATTGATTGAATGAGTTCATATAACAAAAATTTTCTAATTTTCTAATTAAGATTCAACAATTTTAAGAGCAAGACTTTTAAATGCGTACCAACAGATTGATTCCTACTTTTAAATGACTCTCGAAAAATTTTCTAAGGCTTCTCGGCAAAAAGCCAAGGGAGATTGAAGGAATTGCCTAAACGATATTTCTTTATATGGATCTGCTCGTTGCGTCGAGCTACGCAGTGTAGTGACAAAAAACGTGGACTCGTGATGAAGCCAAAGTAGTTTCGTATGTTAAGGATCAACAGGAACAAGAAGTCAAACGATTTAAGGCCAACTATGTTCCGTCAACTTTAAGTTGGTCTAAGTTCACTTATAATATTTTATAAAGTTGCTTTAACAATATTGTCACATTTACATTATGTTTATAAAAAATTCTATCCTAGGTCATCAATATGGCGACGCTTTGAAAGCGAAGCAAACTGCAGTAGCTGCTCCCAAGATGTCTCTGCCAAGGACGTGTGAGATTACCAAACCTCCACCAAAGAAAACTGAAGAAAATAAGACAAAGAAGCGTCTTCTGATTCAGTCGCGAATTGTCGTCTACTCAGGATCACCAGATATCATTAAAAATATTTTAAACAAATAAAAATGTTTGTAATAAGGTCATGAGGTGTCAATTTAAAAATACTACGGCTTCATTTCAATTTCTGTTATTTTGAATTAAATTCCATTACCTTACGATAACCTATGATAAGCTCTTATCTGTAATTTTTAGTTGATCTCGAGGTCAGTATGTGTCAATTTTAAAAAAATCCGGCTTCAAAATACCAACTTTTCAATTTCTGTTATTTTAAATTAAATTCCATTACCTTACGATAACCTATGATAAGCCCTTTTCTGTAATTTTTAGTTGATCTAGAGGTCAATATGTGTCAATTAAAAAAAATCCGGCTTCAAAATACCAACTTTATAACTTTTGTCCGGTTTTGACTTACCATACCTCGGTGCGCATAGTTCAGGCGTGTAGCATGAGCATGTAGCATGTAGGATAGTACAGGGCATGGGGCTTCGAAAACCCAGCCTGCTTTTCAACTCGATCTATATAGTTGGAAACCAGCCATCGCTAATATATGGTCATCGTTAATTAAGAAAGCTGCAGCTTCTCTCTTTTCTTAGCAATTTCCCTGTCTCCCAAAATTAAGAAAGCTCCAAATTTCACTTTATATTTACAGCAGTGTCGAGTTTGCATTCTTTCAATTTCATCCCGTAGATTATGCTACACAGTTTCCAGCTTTAACCAGTTCTCCTCCACGGCGAGATCTTCTGGAAGATTTGTTGAAAAAGGGACATTTAAAAAAACAGTTTAACCATTTTAGGCCACTTCAAAAAAACAGGCGTCAAAATTGCTTTGATAACCCAAATTGTATAATAATTAGATTACTTTAAACATTATACTGTCAGTTTTACATTAAAAATGATATTCAGCCTAGTTGTGAGAAAAAGTGGCCAAATAAATGGAAACTGCTGAAATTTGACATTCTAAAAATATTCCATTTGTACCCAGTTTTTTTCTCATACAGGGCAAAAACGTTCTGATATTCATGTTCACCATTGAATTGCGGTACGATTGGTGTATGTTTGGACGCTTGTCCAAGTTCTTATTTCTAAATGTAGAATATGGTAATGAACTTGTGAACTTTTGTCCTCTTGTTCTACAAACGTCTTTTAGAATAAATAGCTATGCAAATGAAATGTAAATTAGTATTATCCCGGAAATGAATGCAAATAGCTCATGTAAATTAGTATAAAAATAGACTAAAAGCTACAGAACGTTTTGTAAAGTAGGTCACGGTGGTGGTCGACTAAAAAGTATAAAAAGGAACTCCGCACCAACCAACCGAAGTCAGTTGTAAGTCAGTACCACTCAGGCACTGGCCTCACAGCCGTGCTCCCAAGTTAGTATTTTCGCAGACTCTCAGACTGAAGCCACGCTGCTTAGCTCTGAGAGATTTCATATACATTGGACCTTGTCCATATAACTTCATTTCAGTTATTATTATTATTTAAGTTATGAACACCCGTTATACATTGAATTATGAACTACGTTTATTTAAGTAAAAATATATGATTTATTATAATCCATTCTACAAATTTAATAGTATCCTTGTTCATCCGCATTGAATTACTCATTAACCAACCCAGTCACATAAATACACACAAATTGCACAGAAACATTAAACATAAAATCGGAGAATAATTAATTTAGTAAGTCGCACTAACAGTGTATTATGCTAATTTTTTTTATTTTACGAGGTTTTCATCTAATTGTAGTATTTACTGTATTCCAACAATATTTTTGTCACACCTCATTCCTTAGTGTAACGCTTTAAAATTTGGCCTTTTACTTCTTATCTTTAGATGTATCCTTATTCAAATAAACTAATATTCTTTTATAGACGGCTACGGCTAATTCCCTTGCCATAATAATTATGGCAAGTGAATTCATCTTATCTTCCCAATTCATCAATTATTGATGAATTGGGAAGAGGAATTTCAATCTAGGATGGATTTGGACTTTGTTGGACAATATCAGAGTAAATTCTCATTAATCTTTTACAATTCAGAACGTTTTTTATATTTCAATACCTAGCTTTTGTTTCTCTAAGGCATTTAGCCAAGAAGGTGAGGTCATACTGTAAACTGGCTACTCATTTTCATGAAATCACTGCACTGGCAAAGAGTTTGTAATAGTTGTAAATTACCACGTTACCGCTGCAGCCGATCAAAATGGGTTAAAATGGGTTAACGACTTATACAAAATTGAAAAGGGACCGTGTGATAGAAGCTTTGGTATTCACGTTGCAAGCCATGTTGACTTTCCTACAGATGTGATCGAGGTAAAATACAGTTTTCAGGAATGAACTTCTGCTTTATCTTGTTGGTAACTCCTAACTTTTGCATGATGGTATTTAATTTAGCGAGCAAATACATGACAAAGAAGTATTTTCTAAATTCCAAACATTTTACTTTCATATCAAAGATAAATGTAACAAGCATTAAAATATCTCTTCTAAACAATAAGCTAAGGTAATAACTTGTCTGAACAACAGTATAATGAGTACGTTAATTAGGTCACATGGAAAACCTTTAATTATTACTGTAAATTCATTAACGCTCTACTGGTAAACAAAATAAGAAAAGACTTTAGGATGACGAAGAGAGATCAAAAGAGAGCTGCCTCTGGATTGTCAGGATCGTGCAAATTGGTGTTGATCTGAGATCCATTATCCGAAATTGGGACAAGAGCTTTGTTCTTCTCAGCTCGAGCTTCCTTCGTAAAAGCTCGAATTTCTTCTAAAAGCGAGTTTTCTTTCTGCATAGATGAATCCGTATCCGTTCTTGAGAAGATTAAGGGATCTAGCTCAAGACGAGGGCTCTTAGCTCCTCGAAATGATACGTGGTCCAACGTTGCATTTACCCTTACATCCGGCCACTTTCTCTTCCATAAATGGTTACAATAATCAAGATTTAAGCTCTTTCGATTCGGACGAGGAGGTACGACGGTAGTATTGCTTTGGGAATAATTAGAACTAGTATGAACATATCCCATTTTCAATGCAAGGTTCTGTAAACTAGCTTGATAACTTTCTCTTAGGTTGTTCATTCTTTTAAAAGAGTCGAGATATTGGGTTGTGGTCTTTCCCGTTTTAATGATGTTTGGAGAACCCTTTCTAGTCTTTCCTCGAAGAGCAATCAGACAATCCCCTTTCGATTTGTAAATTGCATTCATCGCTGGAAAGTCAAGCCGATCTCGTGCCACTTTCTCTTCTCTCAGTTTGTGTTGAAGCTTTTTTGCTTTTACATTTTCGATCCACCTGTGCAGCATCATTCTCATCTTAAGACGCTGAAAAACTGTAGCTGCCTTTTGAAGCAGCTTTTTTCTGAAATTATGCAAATATAAGGTTATAAGATATAACGGATTATGAACGATTAGATTTAAAAGATACAAGAGTCGACTATTTATGCATGAAATCTGACAACTTACTGTTCAAGCTTCTTTTCTGCAACCACTTCTAGAACAATGGAAGGCAACTGAGCGTCGACTGTTGCATGCCCAATCTCTTCTGTGTAGGCCTCACACATACGAGTTATGTGCTTCTGCTTTTGAAACTCCTCATTGATCAGTTCGGTGACAATTCTCTGGATTACGATATCTCCAACCTAGAGGACACAAACGAATTCTAATTATTAAATCTACATCTTAGATTTTGTACCAACTTAAAATTTGTTATGAAGCCGTACCTTTTCAGCGGCTTCCTCTACCAATAGCGACCGAATTCTTTCTTTCTGTTCGGCCTCCAATCGCTCTTCTTTCGCCTCCCGCAATGCCATTTGTGCCAAAGAGAGCACTTCTGTTTGAGTGAACCTTTCGAAAAATTTCTCACACGCCTCACTAATAGCGGAATTCAATGCTGCCTGCTTTCTCAATTTTATTTCTTCGGGAGCTGGATCTGCTGTTGCTTTGGTAATTGTCGGTGACAACCTTCCATAGATAGGAGAGATAGTTGCATTATGTGAACCATGGAACGGCAGTTGTTGAAAAACTGGTTTTGGGGACACTGAACGTCCAAATCCACCTTTCGTTTGAAACGAAGATTTATAAAAACCTGAGAGCATCGATTTTTGATTTCCGACACCGGCAAACGAACTAGATTTGTCGACCCCATAATGTAGACTAGTAGAAGCCAAAGCCGATGGCTGACCTGGGACCGATAGACGATCAGGTGAGCTGTCATTTCCAGCCACTGCCCCAGGAATTAGATATCCTTCGTCGTCAAAGCTGGTGTTGGGTCTATAAGCAACCAATGGATTTAGGCCAAGGAGTCCTCCATTTATAGCTTCCGCTACCTTCAAAATCAGACAAAGATTACAGGTAGACCTTGAAATTTATTGAAAATCTAGTTCAGTGCCATTGACAAAGTACATATACCGTAAATCCCGGTATAGATCCCCCCCCCCCCGGAATAGTACCCCACCCCGGAATAGACCCCCACCCTTTTGG
>JAQFZA010000398.1:0-22468 GCA_034695115.1 Desoria olivacea | reverse complement strand
GTTATCTGAATTCATTTTTCTCCGTTCTTTTTCATTTCTTTTAATTTTCGTTTCCCGTTTTTTTAATATCCCGTTTACCCTATTTTCCTCTTCTTTCGTTCTCTACTTTTTCCCCTTTTAATTAAATGCTTTTAATTACCGAGTTTCAACCCTGAGACCCCCCTGTCAATGCCACACTGGCTAATTGCAAATACAATTTATCCATGTGGACAACAATGAAACACATTCGGAGAAGGATTCCCTAACCTAACCTCCTCCTATTCGTCTACATTATCCATATCAACATTTACAAACCGTAAATTCCCTAGGGGATAGCTACAAAACGCTATAAACTAATTGTAAGGAAGATCGTTATTATTACAATCCCTGAGATCCCTAACCATAAAAAAGGTAAATAAAAACGCATGGTGTGCATACCTGTCTCCGTCCGACATTGTGTATGTTATGTCTCCTTAAATCTCCTACACGGCTTTAGAAATAGATTTAGGATGACCCTTCAGTCCGTCGATACCTCTCGTCTTCGTCGATAAGCTCGGCCCTTAACTGCATTCTATCCGAACCATTCAAATCTTCCAATTTGATACGACTCCCAAAGGAATAGAATCTGGCTGAGGTTCAGAGCATGAAGAGAGTAGTTCGTACTTAGCAAGTTAACTAGAACTTCTAGTACATAGTAGAGGGTCCGGTATTTACATCAATTTAAACCATTCAAAAGAATCAGATCATCAGACCGGAGTTCCCTCTCACTTCTGATCCAAATCCGACTTCCTAATCACCACCACCTCCGACCGACCTCCACAACACAAATACACATTCCCAAGTCAACTAAATCCAAAATCATCTGAACTTTCCTTTGTCCTGCAGATCCAGGACTTGGACCACCTGAATTATTATGTGTTATGTGTATTACCAACTTAAGCAGACTATTAGTTAAGTTCCACAGAGTTAAGTTCGGTAATTAAAGTACACCTATCCCTACACAATAATCTCACCGCAACTCAGAAAAGACTGTGGATCGAGAAGTAAGGCTCAAACATCCCGACGAAATTCGTCTATTCTGTGTTCTGGAGACTTTTTCCACCACCACCAACTTACACATTGACAATAGTCAACTCACAATTATTGCCTTCAGAAGCTTGTTACTTAATCTCAAAGTAATTATGAACACAGAAGAGTGTAGAAAGAATAATTTAAAAGTCCGGACCTCCTGGCTGGAGGAGAGAGATTCTCTGCACACACCAACACTCCTGAACAACTTTGACGAACTGAAGGCATCCAGCCAACGGGCAGCAGATGAGAGAAACGGAGAGGCTGAGGCCACTACTGCTCAAGTTGTGAGGATTCGAGTCTGGCTTCTCAGCCAAATCTGCAGCTCCCGCCATCCTTTCTCCACATTCTTCACGGCCACCTCCGATCCAACCACAAGCCAACCTAGCCAACCGCAGTCGACAAGAAGGCAGGCCTAACCGAAGAAACCTATCCGGCCAAGGAGATCACTCTCGTCTTATATAAATACAAGAAGAAAGAAGATCAACTTTATTTTGAGGCTGTCCACACATTACATCAGAACCTTCCCATCCTGCCTAAACATGTCAGTGGCTCCCATAAGAAAGACTAGCGTTAAGGAAGGAGGTAGTGGGTGGGGTCCTGTAATATGTGGACGGCTACCTATGCGGTTACTTAAGTATTTAACGTTGCACTATATTTATCGATGTATGTAAATGTATAAGATGCGATGTGATTAGCACAGTATGTAATGTGTGTAAATGCATGGCTTTTCGGTAGGGCTTTTATGGTTTGTCATGGCCTATTATATTATGTTGCAGGCAGAGCTCAAAAATAACTTATCTGGAAGTTGGAAGGTAGGACTATGGGACAAGGTCCGAATTTTTGGTTCAAAATGCCTTGATAATGCTAATAATAATGCACTGCCTGCACTTGAATTTTGGTCCAAAATGCCTTGATAATGCTAATAATGCACTGCCTGCACTTGAATTTTGGTCCAAAATGCCTTGATAATGCTAATAATGCACTGCCTGCACTTAATTTTTGGTCCAAAATGCCTTGATAATGCACTGCCTGGACTTGCAATTGTGTCTTTTGTGCTTGAAATTGGGAGGTTGCATTTATTCGAATTTTCCAATGTGGACGATAGTTAGTGACGTCTCAAAAATCTAAAACAGGCTTCGCCCAAGGAAATTATTTTCCTAAGTAAAACATTTTTTTTTTGCTTGTTATATGCTTTGGAGCAAGATGGATTTTGGCTGGAGTGCTTGCGGAAGAATTTTAGGAGGAAGGAAGAAATATACCGGATTTAAATCAGAAGAACATCTAAAGGCAAATATAACAATTCGTGCTGATGGTTAAAAAGCTAATTTAGAAGACTGTGATTTTGCATCATGCATGCACAAAACACATGCTTCCATTGCCCACCTAACCTACCCCTACTATACTGCGAATCTGACAACGTGAGAAGGCGACCTATGACCTTTTGAGGAGTCTCTAACTAACTACACTAACTGGAATGAATATGCATCGGTTGTTTTGTATTTAGTAATTTAAGTTAACAATTAACTCCCAGCAATACACCCTCACTGCACGTGCTACAGCCAAGATGTTTTGGTTCGTTTGGTATTTGGTAAGGACTATTCATATTATGGAACAATTTATGGTTAGTTAGTTAAGTGGAAAATGCTAGTATGTACATATGTATTAGGTAATGGAGATACCCCATCACTCGCGTCGTGTCAGTGACTCAAGGGGCCTTCAACAGTGGCCTTCCTTTAAAAATCTGTAAGGGCGACTTCTTAGTTGTATGTATGTTAACGTTAACTGAATCCACGTGGTTAGCTACATAATGAATAGTAAATGGAGACGATCGGACATTACATTCCATGAATTCACACCTCTCTCTCTGTCGTCTCACACCTCTCTCTGTAGTTTTTGATTCGGTATACAACTCATTTCTCCAAGTTTCCAAGCGATGCAGAGAGAGAGAGAGGCTTGCTTGAGAGTTTGAGAGAGATGGAAAATTTGCAGTTTGGTAAATCGCCCTGGACCTTATTTGTATGCATTTTTATCAAACCTGCTTACTGGTGCAATTCTGCAACATCCTTATCAGTAGCAAGTATACACTCAATATTTATTCAGTATTCAGATCTTGAATATTTACTTACGTCGATTATATAACTTTAGGTGTAATGTGCATATGTACTACACTATTGATGAATAATGGATTGGAGTTTTGGACGGACTGGATTTTGTATTTTTAGCATACCTGGCTGGGAGCGTATTCAGAGGGAAAAATGGTTGCTGAAGATTAATGTTTACGAATTACACCGATTGGATTTATGCTGGACGTTGAATTGTTTGGAGCCGTATGTGTTTGCAAAGTTTAACTGTATATGGAATGCTCTTATGTTGGTATCAAAAATCTGCTTGTGGAAGGTAAAGTTGCAAAGTGTGTCAAAAGGGTTTGGAGCTCCTGGGATAAAAATATTGTAAAAATCACCTTACCTTATTTGAAGACATTGCTAACCCATGTAAATGATCCAGACGTATGGTGGGGATTTAGGGAGTCCTCCTCTGCATGTCTGCATTGTTAGTTGTAGGCTGTGAGTAACTTACCGTTAATTTCTTTTGATAAATAACTATATCCCAAGGCCAGAGAGTGACCGACAACAACGGGAAATGTACCTGTTGTCGTCGAAGAGCTTGAACTAATTTCACAGAAACTGAAGAAATTACAAGAACTACTGTACCACACTGTCTACTCAAGTCTCATAAAATTAATGCATCCCATCTGAAGAATAAGTACTTTATTGCAGACTAAATACTAACTTCAGAATTCGGGAAAATAATTAAATCCGTGATTATCCCCCTCCCATCCCTCCTTGATTAGTATTCAGAGAGATATACATTTTCTCCTTTTAAATGTTAACCACCATGTAATGTATCAAGTAAAGAAATCAAATTAAAGAACACAGCAAGATACTTGTATATCAAAACATTAAAACATCGCTACAATGTATGATTCAATTGTTTTCTTGTTTCAACTTGTACAATTTAGGCAGAAAAAGCCTCTACACTCTCGATCTTTTCTCTAGACCACCGGACAATCCACTGTCAACTGTGACCGATCCCATCGATACAGCGAGTTTTGTAGATGAAATGCCCCCTGCTATGAAACAGTGTTATTTTCCTGTTTCAAAACTCATTGCCTCGACATTTTTAATGTGGATAGCTGTGCTTTCAAACCAACTAAGATTCTAGAAAAGGTTCAACACGCAAACTACACACATGATAAACAGAAGAGATAAGCAAGGCCCTTGGGTTTATGGTGCATTATCTACAGCTAAAGCATAAGTCAACCGTAGAAAGTATGAGACCGTGTCCCTTGACAAAACCATTTTCCAGCAGTCAGCGCAGGCAGACCCAGATCCAAATGAAATCATCCAAGTGCCAACCTATTTTTGAGTATTAGGTTGAGAGTTTGAGACTTGAACACTTGGGACTTTGGGAGTAAAAATGGATTGTGAATGAATGAATGACATGACAGGCAACAGGTTGTTTATGACAAAAAAAGTTGCTGAGGAAGCAGTAAAAATTAAACCGCCGATGGGATTCAAGGATTCAGCTCCTTTTCCCGACAGCTAAGCAAAATTTATTTCAGTGACTCATCAACAGAAATGAATGCATATTGTAAGAGAGGGTTCAAATTACACTTCTTTCTAGAACTAAAGTGCCCACAATTCTACATTCAGTTGTCGAATCGTCGAAAGCGTGACATTTCTCAGGCTCTTTTTAGCACCTAAGTTTCTAAACAACCGACGCGGAAAATAAAGGCTTCCAAACTCGCCCTCATCATTCCTCCATATAGTTTACTGCTATTATGCATTTAATTTCTGTCAAGGGAATAATAAACCATCATAACATACTATGCAATGGCTAAACATTACGGTTTCTCAACCGCTGCCTAATTTTTGTAGGATTTCACATCTTCTAAGTAGATGGATACAAAGATCCTCAATATCCAGGGGATGTCTCTTTCGACGTAGTTCAGCTTTCATTCGTGAACTTTCAAGGAAACCCATTACCAAGTATAACTTATCTGATATTTATCTTTAAGCCACCGAACAGTATACCAGGCCAAATCACTTAACATTAAGGGTCGAACCCCAACTAAAGATCTTCTAATCAAAATTGAGGCCCTATCATGTTGTGTTTTGTCAAGCTTTGTCAAGTTTATGTATTATTGATTTAAGCCTGAATGTTAAAATGTATGAAGTGGCTTTTATTACGATTTGTCATCGTAAGTCGTGTTGTTTTTGTACTTGATTACTTAATTCACCACTGTTTACATATTTACCATGATTCTAGTCTCCACTTCTCAGATCTCAAAAGGCTGAGAAGGCAGACTATTGATTATCTTATGTTTAGTACGTGATCTTTTGTAGATTAGACTTTGTCACAGTGAAGCCGAAAAACAAGATAAGGCACGTGGTGTCAGATGTCAAAGTTTTGTTGACTAAAACTCCTGGTTTTCTTAGCTTGGCTCTGGTAATATAAATCGACAATTAGTTTTAAGTTAATGCCTTTCCAAATTAGACTTCAAGCTTCGTAAATCACTTAACTTGTCCAGTAGCAAATATTTTCAACGTATTACCAATGGAGAATGGAGTATGGTTTTAGTTAATTTAACCTACAGTTTACTTGAAGGGTTTCCTTTTTTATGCAACGTGGACTAAATCCTTGGTAATTTGAGAATGGGGTGGATATACATTTAGTGTCCAATTCATTTCTTCCATATTTAGTCATAAACATTTCACATTTCTCAGTCATCATGTTTGTTAACAGATTATAATCATTGCTTCCCCTCTTCTTTATCTTTCCCTAAATTCAAGAGACAAAACAACGGAACGGAAATACTGGGTAAATTGTAATAGTACTTCGGCAGTAAATTTAAAAGTAAGATACAGGTGTTATGGCAAATCATGTTTTGCATACAGATTAAGTGTGCTTTTTGCTAAGAAGGATCTAATAAAATTCATTGATGTCTTTATGACTTTGTTTTTCGTCAACAACTGTCCTATAAAACCCTAAAACAATATGACGGCTCACATTATGAGAAACAATTAGTCTTTCTCATATTTAACCGTAACAATTGAATGTACAGATATATGGTATTATAAGAATGGTGGATTCCGCAATATATTCTTTTCTAAAGGCATAGAGGGATGGTAAATGTGGTACATAATTGAAATTGTAAGTGCATGGTAATTTACGAAATAAAGTTGATATCGGAACTACAAACGAAGATCTGGTTTTTGCTATTAAAATCTTCAATCATTTGTTAACTTTAAAAGCACGAGAAGTAAAAACATAACTTTTCTATATTTACCGGTTGCCCTGAACCGGGTTCCGCCGCATTCCTTCTTGATGTATATAAATTTGTCAAACGTATATCTGTTAGCTTTCGGGATTTATTTCACAAATTCTGTAGCTCTCCTAGAATTGCAATTTAAACAAAGACGGAGTTCCGTAATGAAAGCAGACGACCTTGAAAAAGGAAACTAAAGAATAGGATAGACCTTCGTTCAATTAGTTTTTTTTAGATTATTGCATTGGCTTGATGGGCAGTTTTTGATAGCAATAGTTAGCTTTAGAAACCTAAGCAAGCCTTACCACCTGTACATTGCAATGAACACACGCATTTTGCATAACAAGGAATTAAAACCTAACAAAGGAAGAGTGGGCAGGGACAGTTAGTCAATAGACGTTCTGCCCATCCGTATCGATAAGAGTTCGACGCTGGATAAGAGTTACACCTGCCTCCAACACTAAATAAAGTCAAGTAGTAGTGGCACATAGTACTTTGTCATCGTCGGGACAACCATTTCGCTACGATACATTTAACAATCTATGAACTAAATACGGCTGGGGCGTTTGCAGAAGCAATATTAATATAGACAGGAATTTCGTATGTTTTATTCAATGTTTTTCCCATTAATATTATTCATGATCATACGTAAGCTAATTAATAATTTTTATAGTAAGTTATAGCTAATATCCTAATTCAGTTAATCAATTTCAAACTCCCCCTCGTGCAAACAAGCTTTCCCGAATACCTACTTCAAATTGCAATGATGCTGATGAACATATCTGAAAATTCAGAAGCCTATCCTTTTTTCTCAATTCAGAAACACTCGAGTAGGAGACTGTTTTCGCTTGAAACTAATATTCTGGAGGGGTGGGTTGAAGAAATGTATCTTGGGTTACGGCAGGTTGCCCTGAAAGTTAAAAAAACGTCTCCCTTATTTTGATGAAATAAAAAAAACATTCTTTTACTAAATTGGATCGGATCGGATCTCTGATTCAGAACAAGATCAGCCTTGAAATAATAAAGTACAGGTATAAATCCAACAGGATTGAACATCGCTAACTCTGGCGGATCCCTTTAATCATATGAGAAGAAAGCCCTATAGATGTATTTCGATCAAGCTGAAGCTTCAATCATTATTCGATTAAATTTGGCACTTTCTAACCCACTTAGTTTTCAACAGAACTTGACGAGGCGGTGCTGCCACCCGAACCTAATTCTCAATATATTTTTAATTGCAGAGAGTTTTCACTTCCGGCTTCCATGAAATAACTGAAATGTTTATTGAATCTTAGAAATAAGGTCATGCAGATTTATACGACCTCGAGTCTGAAGCCGCTCCGAACTTCCGCTTAAGTTGACCTGAAACCGAACTTAAAAATAGAATATAATTCGAGATTTGAAGATTGAAGTAACATTGTTATGATTTTCCCTTCTGCGGTTGAATTTATGCATAAGCTTTTAAGAGTACAATTTAAAATGTAATTGCACACAATACTTCATAGTCCATAGGCACTAAAAACTAGAAAGCAATTTCTAAAGCCCCTAAAGTACTATGCAATCAGATGTACACTTGTGACTAATTACATGATAAACTAGTTACTACTTTTAACCCCAGCCTTATTCAGCTAGAAATCTACTTAACTACAGTGCCACTGGATGATCCACCTATATAGTTAACAGCACGGCGGTTGGAGTTCTCAAAAATCCTTAAAAGTTCTGTTGACAATCCCGAAGAAACTTTTTAAAAAACCCTTTAAAACAATAAAACAATTGTATTTTTACAGTAAATGCAACTCTATGTAGTAAAAGTCCTTATAAAGGATTAGCCATGTGGTCAGTTTTCTAAGCATTTTTTTATGCATTCAACCTTTTTTTAAGTCATTACAATTTGGTTCAATTTTAGAAATTCTAATATTACAGTTTAACCATTGTGCATTGATTGAACTACGAGGTTTTCAAAAATAAGTTCTCAGAAATTGCATAGGTTTCGGAATCCTTACTTATATTTAAAAGGTTTTAAAGATTTATGGACTGGGAAACTGAAACAAGATTGAGGAAAAAAAAATATTCAGAGGAGAGACCAGCCCAACTTCGTAGCTTAAATTTCAGATATCCACGAGTCAAGCCGCATTGGATAGTCGCAAGGGAACCCTGATTATATAAACATCCAGATGTTACGTTTTCCCGTGGTGTTCTAGGAAATAAACCGACACATTTATTTATTGCAATGCGACATGATGTCTTACAGCCTTTTAAATGTTGAGACCCAAGAACATTTGTATTTAACTGGTGTAAGGGTATGCAGAGGTGTCAAAAACAAAATATATGGGTGTTGGGTGACGGTTGTTCCACGTTACAACTGAATGGGATTTAATTGTCTGCTTAGGAAAAGTAAACGAGCCTTGACTTTTTGTTATTTGATCTGGACTTTTGTCACAAGATGATCAAACTCAGATTATCTGCTTTCGTTGCGTCATTGTGAATTGTGCTAATGTTAATAAGCAAAGTCAGCGTTACTTTTCAGCTAGTCATTCCATGTCCAAATTTCATCCGAAATACCTACGTCCAGATACACAGATAGGGGCTTCAGACACAGGATGTCATAAAAATGTTTACCTTCTACAGCTATCTTACAATACAAATTGATCGCATATTTTCTGCATGATTCAAATTTGTTATCAGTTGGCGTCTGATGGATAACGGATAATGATTATGAAATGCGCATCTCAAATTTAGCTTTCATTCGCTTGACGTAGATTACTGCTGTATAATCGGGACATGGCTACCTTACTAAAACAATCGCAACTTCACCCGTTTGGAATAATTTTGCAAGATTTGTTTTACTGTAATCGAATCTGGAAAATTGAAGGGGCGTTTTGAATTCAATTCGTCGCTGAAGGGAAATCAGGTTACATTAGAGAGGTTAAGTTTCGTAAACTGAGAATAACAATTAACAAGTTACAAAGATTCTCATAATCTTTTCGTAAACTGAAATAAATAGAATATTAATTACTTCGCACAAAATTTCATCTACATAGTTGATCTAAGGCCATAATTACTCACCCGAGGCAATCGATTAGACTAAATCATACAAAAAATTGCAAAATAAATGCAGGAAAATTATGTAATTACTACATAGTAATAGTAAACCCTCTGTTTACGAGCACGAATAGCTAGGAAAATGTGCTCGTAATTGCGAGGTGATCTTAAAAAGAGGGTTTACTATACTACATACTGTTGTTCTAATATCCGATCCCCCAGCATAATCCCAATCATGCCAATAAAATATGAATTAACCACTTATCTATTCTTGAAATTTGGTGTGTTGTAAGTAAATGTCCAATAATAATCTTCAAAATAAAGCAAGTAATTTATTTCCCATTATTCGACATTAAAGCAATAAGCGATTTTTAAATTGAAGTTTTTTTTTGAATCGAACAGTTAATGAAGGCAAGGTCAATAGATATGATTTACTGTTAATAGGACGACCCTTATATATCTGTATTACATTTGCTACACTTTAAGTAATACATATCAATATTTTAACCCCTTCTCAAAATTGGGAAAAAATATTAACGAGTAAATAATCGAATAGTCACAAAGGTAGTTATCGACTGTGTGTACTATATTATTTTAGCAGTAGGAATGAACTGATTGACAACGGCTGAGATCCAGGAATGAAACATCCTTAATAAAAAGGTCTGTAAAAATTGAAAAATATTTAAAATCGGCTGGAAATGAGAATTCAAAAACGGAACAATCGAACGGACAAATATCTTAAAACTTACAAGGTACTAGCTGGCTGGAAGCCTCCTAATAATGAAAGATCTTGTCCACCATTGTTAAGGCCCAATGCTTGACTTCTCGGATGACCAGATACGCTTAGCACTGTCGGGTTACCTAGAACGAAAGTTTTACAAAAGTTAACATTCGATACACCCATACATCAATAATTAAGTTGTAATAAACTGGAGAAATACTTAAGGTGCTTTGCTGGGGGTAGAAACCAGCCGGTTGGTTCATCATTGGTTGTTGAATTGGATGAAGTCCGTAGTTTGGACAGTCCGTAGTATGATAATCCTGAACCTGCCTTATGATTACATACATCAATTAGTAAAGCAAATATTTGGTACTAATAATCATAATCAATGTGCAACTGTTCAAATTAGCAGTTGCTCTTAAAAATAATAATGATAATTTGGAAATATTCAAGTATATAAAATCCTGTGACAATTTTACCACTAATTGTTATGAAACGCTTCTTACGACTGTTGGAAGAACGGTTGACGCTGTTGGTTAAATGGAGTCCCCGCACTTTCGCTATTTCCCAACCCTGGTGCATGGATATTGACGCCATAGATGCCTGGATTTTGGAAGGTAATATAGTAAGAGTTGGTGATATTGAGGGTACCAAGATGAGGTTGTTCAGTCGCGGAGTCAGAAAATCGGTTTGGATTCTGTCCTTGAGACGATTGAGACCCACCACGAGCCCCACCACCCTGTCCGAAATAATTGGACTGGTCGCGGTTGTATGGATCATAGTTTTTTCGGTCCATTGGAAGATTCCAACTCTAGAACTGTATTTAATAAAAACAATGTTCAGTTTCGAGATGAGATTTCACACGAAGGCTGAGCCCCAATTCTCTGATTGCATTTCTAAAGTACGAATTTATACTTCTTTCCGCGAACAAAAATTCCTAATGAACAACGTTATACTTATCTACTTACGAGTCGAATGGTCGATTGCAGTTTGGTAACCCACGACAGGAAATCAAGAAACACGGAAATAAAATGTGCCCCGATTTTATGACGAGGTCCTTCCCGTTGCTGAAAAGATGCACTTCTGAGCTGACTTAAGAACGGGGACAACGGAAACGTGGAGAATGTTACTTACCAAGTCAGTGAAGATGTTATCTTTTCGTCGTCATGTACAGAATGGCTTAGCCATATAGGTTAGCTAGCAAGACATAAATTAATGTAGACTGTCTTGAATCCATGAGGAATGCAAGAAATGTAAGAAGAAGAGTCTTCCACAGAAAAGAGATAAGGATATGGAAACTTTGACTACCACCAGCCGAAGTACATTTTTGAGCAGAATTCTGAAACATTGAGGGTGGATTCGTGGAATGTGGATGATTGATAAGGATTTTGTGGATTAGATGAGATGATAAGCACAAAATACACTTACACTGACCACATTTTGTGTTTACTTGCCCTTTCAAATGAAATCGAGCATGCCTTGTTTTTCATTGCATTTCTGATAAGAATTCTAATTACATGTCTAACATAAGCAAAGGAAAGATGTTAAACTCAAAATGGTAAGAACATATGCATTTCATTAGCCTTTGCTTTTATAAAATTCAAACCAGCAACTCCAAATAATCTAACCTTGAAATACATATTGACTTCGAATTCCAACGAAGCGGTAGAGTTTAGATGAACATCAATCAATAAGTCTCAATAAGATATAGCAGAGTGCAGTGGAATGTGAAATGAAATGAGGAAATGAAGCCGTTTTTAAAAAATCCCTTGTTGTCAAGGGTAAAGTGACCAGGACTGGATTTCAAGGGTGGTTTGAACCGCATCTGAACTTCAGACTTAAAACTCTCTTCAAGTTCCGAAGAGCGTTTGAAGTCTAAAGTCATAATTAAAAATGGGCAAATACATGTTTATACCTACATGTTTATACCATTTAAATATTCTTGAACTTATCTTTTATAACTAGCCTTAAAAACTTTGCAATTACTACCTATTTTGCTATACTATGCCATAATTTATCCTGTAAATGCCCTAAACAGTTGCAATAAAATTTCTGTGTTTCCTGTTTATACCTGTCCAATATGTTTCTTCTACTTTTTGTGTCATTCATTTCTGCTATTTTAATTATTTTCATCGCCTTACAGGCAACAAGACTTTACGTAGTTAGAAGCATCTAACCCACAACACATTGACTTTACGAGACTCTAGGCATAGATTTACAAACAATCTTTCTTCGGGATAAGGAACAGCGTGTATGTAATTATTTAACATGTAGAGACAAACAAAATGTTTGCAATTTGTCCTTGACACTCCTCAATTGTTTATGTACATGCTTTTCTTTGATACCACAGGACAATAATTGAGAAGATAATTTATCCAATACATTTCAAATTTGCCCTTTCTTAATTATAGTACACCGAATTTCATGAGAATCAGAGGACCAAATATTATCGGAACTTGTCAGCTAACCTTATGATGAAACCAAAATACCGTAAAATCTTAGCCGCCTAGCATTTTTAAACAATATTTGGCTACTGTGACTTGGATAGATTTCTAAATTGTTCAACAACGTATTTCATGTTAACGATTTTCATGAGCAATTAAGTTTACAATTGCATAAAATTACAATTTTTAGCCAGCAAAGGGGAAGTTTTAGAATTATTAGAATTAGGTTATTAGAATTAGAAGGTCAAACATAGAACTGTATCATGTGCTAATTTTTTTTATTAGTGGGTCAGAATATGGTGATACATATGTGGTAGATTTGTGTACAGGACCCATGGCCATTATAAAGGGTATAGAGTTACAGGGAAATCGTAAATTATTACAAACTCCCAAAACAGTATTTGCACTTTAATATCCAAGTTTCGATTTTTCATGTTCCTATTGTATAATTCATTTCTAAATGATGACCTGCTTGCTAGACCACAAAATGCTCTACTCCTCCAACCAGGTGCCACATCCTGGTAACTGGTAAAATACCAAAAGTCTGACTCACAATTCTACATATCTATTTAGTTATTTGTGTGATTCGGGTAAGGTGTTCCGAACGATATTTATAGACTCGCTTAAACCGTTATTCTATGGACTCATTGTTTCCATACCATCTGGTCGGTCTGTCAACTACAAATCCCTAATAGTTGTCCTACCTTAAAAAACTATTTTATTTAAACATGTGTCAACCAATTGTATATCAAGGTCCAGGATGGAAAGAATTGAAGATTAAAACTACAGCATTCTGAAGTAAAAGAGTCTGCGGTAATAAAACCATTAAAATCCTTTGTATGGGTTTATGTAAGATGATGAATGGGTAGGCTCTTTAAACTCCAATGCAATGCCACTTGAAAATCGACTACAAACTAAAATCAACCCTCACAAACAGAAACAAAGCCGATGGCCAAAGAACCCGAGTTTAATGAATGGGAAACATCATCTTTAAGGTCTTGGAATGTTGTACAGTCGAAAATGTAAACTAATTACAATATAGCTCATCGTTTATTGCACAGCTCCAAAAGAGTCCAACTAGGTTGAGGGCCTGAAATAACTCTATGATGACACGATTAGATTATTCGTATTAACAAGATTTGAAATTGCTGATAGATACAGGATTAAGTACAAAGATTTTCAAATAGCAATGCGTACGATTTTCAAAAATACACAAACTTTGCTATTTGTCTAATTTTATAACCAAACAATTTACACTTTGGAAATTTGCCTTTCAATTTACAAAATTGGTAACATGTCTTCGTATATACAAAATATTAGCTGTAAAATAAATAATCCGTATTTCATAAATTATTTGGAAACAATTGTTTCATATATTTAAGGAAACATTGAATACTGTATTATACAGATTATGCTACATATGTCGTGAACAACGATGGAACCTTGTGAACGATGAGAACGTTCTCATCGTTCACAAGGTTCCATCGTTGTTCACGACACATACACTTATACTAACATATTATAGCACTTAGCAAGCAGCGGTTCTGCCTCGGCAACCTCAGATTGGAATTCTTGTGAATAGAATAAATTTGCTGTTATTTTTTGGTACGTCTGGAGTCGGAAATTTAGCGTTCACATTATTCGAAAACTCGGAAAGTTGTCAATGTAACGGGATTGACGATGGAAGTATATTAGATCAGTGTTAAACAGATTCGTTGACGTGAACTTGAATAATTTTAAATCTCAAACATAAGCACACATTATTACACTGACTGTCCTGAGAAATTAACCCAAACTAATTTATCAGTTATCGCTATCAATAGCACGAGAAGGGGATTCAGAATCCCTATGGTAAATGGACTTCGAAACTGTTACGACTTTGGTACCCGTTCAGGCATTTCTTTGCCCTTTGTTTCGATAGGCAACATTATGGAAACCACTGCTGCCATTATTGCGACACAACCATACACACCCGCAGCCAACGGTACTGACTTCTTATACAAAACCTAAACAGATATTTAAAAAATAGTTAGTGGACTTTCAATGAGAATCTCAAAACAATGAGTTAATACCTGAGCTACGTAAGGGGTGACCATAGCTCCTATTCTGGCCATGCTGGAGCACGTGCCAATTCCAATTGATCTCATTGATGTCGGATAGACCTATGTGACGAATTGTACGCATGTAATAAATCAATTCCCACATATTGACGACCTCAGAATTTTGATGGAAATTTGACAGTAGTTCAACTACTATTAAAGCGCCAGTTTGTTTTATAAGCAAAATATGTTGGATTTATAATTCATACCTCTGGTGTGTAAACATATGCCGCTTGGAATACACCAGATACGACCCCTCTAGCTGCGAATAAAACGATAGTTTTGAGTATCCGACTGAAATCAATAAATCAACAATTATGATTATTAATCATTTACAAGTTACATTAGTAATTATAAACTCTTAAACATAATCATAGGATCTTACTCAGTTATGGGGAAGCAGAAGACAAAAATCGTGGCAGCGAAAACAAGAAATTGAGCCGCCATGGTTTTCTTCCGTCCGATCTTATCCAAGACAAATATGGTAATCAGGATACCTTAAACGAATTAATCCAGTTACTCACTTAACAGTCCCAAAGTCTTTGCTCTCTATTTAACAGTATTTTCAGAAATTTCTAAGCATATGTACCTGGAAACTCAGCCAAAGTGGTCCATAAAAGATCAACGTAGTCACTTGGAGTAAGCATATGGTCATTTGGATTGATACATTCAGTTCCGTTTTCAGATACCAAAGCCAAGGGTGACATAAGCGACGAAGTGGTTGAGTTACTTAAAGTAAAGTCTTCTGCTAAAGATGCATTGGGCAATCCACGTAAAAGAACTTGGGCACTTCTAGCGTGTTCCACCAGTATTTCAGTAGATATTAACACAACTCCGTAATAACAAAATGCACATGTCATCCTATATAGAATTTAAGCATTTTGATTTCAATGTAATGAATTTACAAAATGGTATACTAATTGTTGTCTTTCAAATAAGAGAATGAGTTACTCACCAAATGAACCATAACAAAAGAGTTGTTTTTCGCATTTCTGGCATAAGCAAATCTTTAATTCGTCCTCGTTCAGTAGGATGCATGTCATCTACTATTAAACGCCCTAACAGCATTGACCTTCCATTATCATCTGCAATCCGTTTCAAAGTTGTCATTGCCTTCTCTGTTTCTCCACTTGCTGCTAGAAATCGAACACTTTCTGGAAGCCACTGTAATTTTAATTTTTAAAAAGTTAGATTTGTCTTTCGTAATAGGGAGGGTGTTGCATACTTTTATATTGTATTTATTTATCGCTTGTAGTTCGAATCATACTTTACAAGAAATGCTCGAGAATTTAAGTTAACCGACTAATTGTAAGTCCATCTGGACATCATTTTCCTACCCTATAAGAAATAGCTTGCTTAAAACGATAAAGCCTAACTTTCATTTGAGAATGTCGAAACTTCAATGGCACATGCAAAAACGGAAATGACTCGGCTAGTTTCTATCTTTAGAGACATCAGCTCACTCAAGTGTCCTAACAGTCAATTTCCATTAGTAATATCTAAACTACCTACAAATTATTAATTAGAATCGGAAACGACACTTTCACTACTTGTTTGTGCCTTAGCAATAGACATTATCTAATGTTTAAAGACACCAAACCCAACTCATGACATTTCATCACGTAAATCTTAAATAATCACGATTATAACTACAACATAATAAAGAGCAGAATCAACTCATTCATCATCACTTACATAGCACATAATAAAAAATACAAGAATGGGTAATGCTGAAAATCCAAGTAACCATCTCCATCCTAGCGTTGGCATTACGACTAGAGCCAACAAAACTTCTAAGCACGCACCAAGGGCCCAGAAACACTGCAAAGATTCCAAAATTTCAAACCGAATGAAATACGGTATTATACTCTTATTTATTTTACTCAATTTAACTTTATCAACGCAGTATTAAGTTTTTTTTCTCATCGTACATCAAGTAAGATCACGCATCTCGCTCTTTGCTTCGTGGGAAGAAATTCTGCATACAATGTCACCCTATAGAAGTCAGAAGAAACCATGAAAAAAAAAACTCTTGCTTTTGCATAATACGCTTGAACTGTGAAGATTTTCCGTACACTAAGCACATGTAATGAAGCTATGAATTAAATTGCAAAAGTCATTCACAGTTCTCAGGAAGCTAATTTGACAATAATTAAATTATGAAATACACATTTGACAATTTTGAAAATATTTTACTCACGACTGAGGTACACATCCGATAGCAAATCCAACAAAGCATCGTAGAAACACTAGCCAAAAGTAAGTTGGCGAGAAGGAGCTGATCGTTCCGTAAAAAAATAACAGCCCCACCGAGACCCACAAGGCCAATCGTCTACCGTATTTATCACTTAAGTCCCCCCAAAATGGGGAACTGACCATCATGCCAAAAAACACTGCCTGTGAAATTGAGGAAAAAGATAAAATAAGTATTGCATCAAACATTTAAAATATTTTCGATTTCGATGCAGATCAAGATGAGTTCAAACAGACCATTTTTTGGGGGCATTAACAATTCACGGCTTTAGGCATAAACTGCACATTCAATGCAATTGTGAACAACCCCATGGTGAGAAGCCCATAGCTGATCTATGCAACCATTATATTTTACCGTGGTTAGAAACGCTTGCTTATAAGCGTCGATTCCCCACTCGCATTGTAGCGCTGGTGACAAAATACTCAAGATCATCATTTCCATACTGTCAGCCATCCAGCAAAGACCCGTAAATAAGGACAGCATGACCTGGAACTTTCCAAATCCAAGGGCATTGATTGCTTGCGACACAGTAAACGTATCTGCAAATAGATATACAAAAACTCATTAGGAGTATGGACATTATAACTTTAATGGACATCCATAAGTATGAGGATTTTATAGCTTCTTGGAAAGAACTTTGTTATCTTTTGATATTTTGTGTAGCTTTATTTATGACAAGTCCAAACGATCTTCCAAAGGCTTCTAATGATCATTCGTTGAATATTCATTAGTAAATACGGGTTGTTATTTTGTATATATTAGGCACAAAAATTGTATTAAGTACATACTCCGTCTAATGCCTAAGATGTGTGGTAAGAAATGTAGATTATAATGTAAATGCAGTTAAAAGATACAAGCCAATTATCATGAAAATCAATACCATGGTCAAGACGAGCTCCCTCGTCGTCTTGTTATAGTACTCACACTACTACTAATTTCATAAAAACTTGACTAGCATCAAATTGGACATATGATACACCATTTTAACCGCAAGTAAATCCTTAATCCGATTATGCTATAAAAAAAATGATAACTCAATGAACGATTTTGGAGATACAGCCGAAAACCCGGAAGAAAGTCTGATTTTAATTTTGTTTGGATTAACCGATTTTTAACAGATAAGAAGGCAAGAAGTTCTGGCGTGCACCGTTGGAGTGACACTACCACGTTTTTCATCTCACTTAAAAGGTACAAGCCCTTTTGCTTAACAATGTAAATTGTAGGGTTGAAATGTCTAGGAACGTTAGAGGGAATAGAATATTGGACAACAAGTTGAAGGGGTAAGGAATACCTGATTATGAACAGGTCGGAGGGACGTAATTTCTGGAACATTCGGAGGGGACAGGAGTACATGATAAAAATGCTTTGTAAGAATTACAGGGAAATAAAAGGTCGGATGGAGGGGCAGCACATGGAAAAATCAGAGAGGGTTGCAGTACCTGGCAATAACCAGGTTGGGGGGGGGAGTAAGGAGTGCTATGGAAATGTGTATTTGGAACATATCGGAAAGAAAAGAACCTGGCTAAAATTCGTCCTGCTAGTCGCAAATAGATTGGAAGTCTATTATTTTGTAGGCTTAACATGCTTTTGACAATTAATTAAAATCTAAGTCCTATATATTTCACATATATTGTGAAGTCAAACCAACGGTAGGGAAAGGCTCACCGCATGTAGGTGCAAGGCGAAGTTTACAACCAAACTATAAAGTTTCTTATAACGGGGTAACCTTGCTTAAAAATTAGTTACCTGGAAGCAGTGGTACATAATTTGGCTTCTGATGCTTATGCCTATAACGAGAACTGAAGTAAATCTAACTAACCATCCGGTACAACTCCTGAAACGGCAGCTGTCATTTCGATATCATTTCCAAGCTCCCGAAAAGGCTTCCTTCCATCTGATGAAAAACCCTCAGTATTGTGGTTCGGATCCCCATTATTTTGACTGAAACTGTCCGGGCTAAATCTACCGATCTGTAAGGTCTGAACCCTTTCCGGGTTGTTAACCCCGTCCATAACCTCATACTTCCTAGACTTTAAGTTCCTCACAAGTTTCTGACTAACTTTATCCATCGTGGTACGTTTCTCCTTTTTCCTTCAAAACTTTATGTGTCAAAAAGTTTCACAGGAATACTTTCGAGGATGTTAACCATATCACCAAATATCCAGATAAATTAAAATTGATAATTATCTGTTTTGCATTCCTCCAGGCACCAGTCTTTGTTCAACAACTCATTTCCATTCCGTAGAATTTCCACTTTCATTGCATACAGTTTTCTGTCCTTGAAATCCTTGATCCTCCAGTTCCAGTATAACCATTAATAGCACCATGGTATATTTTATTATTGTTATTAGACACACCACTATCCCCTTCTCATTTCATACTTGCCAAATTAGCCGAATCCAACACAACAATAATGAGATTTGGCTATTGTAATGATAATTATGGCATAAAACAAAACATTTAGGTAGGAATTTTAGGATGATGCTGCACCTTCTTCGGTTCAACTTAATAAGCGTGATAAAGTGACACTTGGATGGATTGGCAAGTCTGGAAACACTTCAATTTAGGGATTAGCTTAATACCCGCTGATCCACGAAATCTAGTTAGGACGAATTAATTTACCAAGATATCTAGATCAGTGTAATTTTGATGACTTGGTGAAACTGTCTGTGTTGTAGAAATGGGTGAAGTACAACTACTACAAGTACATATAAATAACAGGATGTTTAAGAACTCTGTTGCACGGGAATGTTGAGTCAGTTAAATGTTGTACGTCCAAAGCTGGCAACGAACATCCTAAATCCTAGCAAGTCTTATATTCTAAAACATGTACAGAAGAACATTGACTACTTTTACAGGGATACCTGTCAGTTTCTTTCATTAGCATTAAAAGGTAGGGATATGTTCGCCTCGTATTACAATCGCAATATTCTGAGGTATACAACATTAGTCTAATGGTTGGTTGGTAGTGGTAGGGTTGTTAGATTGTTAGTGGTTTAAAAACTCCATCCTCATTCTCATTCTCAGGGACTTGATATGCAGAAACTTGTATCGAACTTAAGCCCTTCTCAAGACTTTCAACTTCCAA
This sequence comes from Desoria olivacea, assembly GCA_034695115.1. Classification (NCBI taxonomy): domain Eukaryota; kingdom Metazoa; phylum Arthropoda; class Collembola; order Entomobryomorpha; family Isotomidae; genus Desoria; species Desoria olivacea. The sequence goes on along the minus strand of JAQFZA010000398.1, from coordinate 2,441 downwards.
CAACATATTGTCCAACAATCCAAAAATCCAACTTGAAGACATGCCTTTGAAATGCCTAGCCTAAAGGTTCTACACCTCAAACAGGCTATTAAGCTCGGGCTGCGTAAAATAAATACAGACTGCATGCACACAGGTAGAAGACGTTAAATGAGATTCGCCTTGGACTAATGGTACTTGTCTCGCCTGCCTCTTGTCTGCTTATGGCTATATGAAATGATATGAGGGATTCAATTTCGTATTTTCTATTTGGACTATCTTTCCTTGAGGTCAAATACCTCCTATTTTATTTATTCTGAAGATTTCGGTAATACTATTGTATACTATTATTTCCTCCATTCTTCTATCACCTCGTTCAAAACCTCTCACGTTTTTTAGAATTTTATTACTCCCAATATTTACCAGCGTATATATGATGTCTACATATATTTAGAATTTTATTAGATGAATCTCTAATAATCCTCTATTCCAGCCATCCTAAAAAATGATGATGTACCACCAAGGCTTAAACCCGATCAAACCATGAGGTTCACGGTACCTTTTGCATCTCTGATAGATTGGCGGTCATCTCCTCTGTATCATAATATTTCGTTGTGAATTTGATTTTGAAATAATAGCGTGTGGTAACCTAATCAGAACTGCTATAAATACAGAATATTTATACAGTACACATTGCAGGATGGTGAGGGTGAAGAACATGCAGGGTATATTGTGTAAATTGCAGGAGTGGTCAAGAGTATCCTCCGTTTAAGTTGATTACACCGGTTTAAAGTAATTAACGAATTAGTAAAGTAATGATGTGGGTTCTTTATGAGTATCAGGATATGTAGAGCGTCAGGTTACGAAGTTAGGATTACTTGCAGTTAGAATGAAATAATTTACAATAACAATCCTAAAGCTGCTATATACTGCATATAATGATGACTAGATACACAAATTGTACAACCTCCTCTTATCAATATTCCAATGAACTTAGAATGCAACGAAGTATTTATTTGTTCATTGTTATTGGATTATCGGTAAATTCTGATTTCTCCACAGTAATTAACCTTTAAATACTCGTAGACGGACAGTATTATAGTCGAATATTAATTTCAACTGTAAAATCAAAATATTTATGGAAGTTTAATGTCGAAGTTTTATCAACTACATCACACCTCAATGTGGAAAGTTTACAGGTTCGGGAGAAAAAACTTCCACTTCTCCTAAGGGTTATTTAACATTAGACATCTGGAATCTGTATAGATCAAAAATGTATTTAGGTATCGGTATCGTAATTCTCAATTTAAAAACCCGGGGCATTATTTTGAAACCTTCGATTTAAGGGGGCATTTGTACCGTGGGGGGGGGGGGGTGCATAAGAAATTAAAAAAAGACATAATTTTCCAAATAAATTTAATTCCTTTGCTTTTATTTTCTCCTGAAATGTTTTTTAAATTTGGTATAGTTTCACTTACAACTTTGCATTTGTACTTGTAGTTTACAGTTGTAAAAGTAAATATTATAATGTATCCGTTCTTTACTGTTTTCAAGCATCCATAGAAGAACGTCTAAAATTCCTGAGGAGTCCTTCCTGGGGAAGGCATTAATTATTAATTCAAAGTACTTTAAATGTAGTCTCGCTGACTTTAAATTGATTGCATTGGGACGATTGATACACTTTCATTTATAAAAAAGTGTGCTACTACGTCCTGAAAATAATTATGTTAATATGAAAGTGCATAGAGTCACTTTAAATAAATTCTTTCCAAAAAAGCGATATGTACCTGCAGAAGATTCTTATGTTTTAAACTTCCCAACTAATTAAAAAACTTCTATTATGTTAATATTAAAAAGGAAATTCATTTTCCCTGTTATGGACATTTCAGTGTAATTTTGCACTTTAACTTTTCAGTTAAAATTAGTCAATAAGGACCGGACCGGACCGGTCAATAAGGTCAATAAGTTTATAGTTTGAACTGTACTGAAATACGAAGACTGGAACTTTCTACATAATAAAAATATTTGATGTAATCTTGGCCATTTGGTTGAACAGGCTTTTTTGCCTCTCTACGAAACCGTTGCCTTTCGAAAACCTCATTTACCCACTTTTATAATCCGGAATATACATAAGGTAGCCAAAGCACTTACAAAACACTCACAATTTTCGACATAATAATTTTATATTTAGCGTTTCTTAATATCAATAACGTTTTGTCTTAAAACCCATTCACATTGATACAGAGGCAAATTGTGGATGCTATCGTTTTCATCATTAGCAACTTTCAATTGAATTGTCCATAATCTTCATCACTGCGGATCTGCAAAAATTACCAAACAGAATATGTCAAACAATCTTGATCCGTAAATCCAAACCAATCGTCATTTAAACTAGATTATTTTGGGATATTCGTTACCACTTTTACCTTATTTAATTTATGTATTAATTATTCGTTTCGTATTAG
>JAQFZA010000397.1:0-22481 GCA_034695115.1 Desoria olivacea | reverse complement strand
GCGTTTCTACAACAATTTGGGGTCCATGTAAAGTCCATTGTCATAAAAGAAGAAGGAAAGTCTGTAGGCTATACAACGTCTTTGTTGGCCGTTTGGTGTATCAATGCCGTTGAACTAGAGATTGAAAAGGCTGAATTTGGGAAAGATTATCGAGGATCTGAAGAGAGTGGACTTAAAACATGGAGAACTAGTTTGAAGCGTTTGACAGTGAAATCAGTCGCTAATTTAAATGCTTATTGGGTAATGGAGCTTATCCAGAATTCACCTGACTTGATTTATTTCAAGATATATGGACATGTTTACGCCTCGGCAGAAATCATGCGACTGCTCAAAGAATTTCCAGAAATTACAAAGAAATTGAAAGAAGTTTGGATAGGCGCAGGAAACGTAGAAATTGGAAAGGTCAACCCCTTAAACACGTTCCTTGATTTTCAAGTAGGAGCTCAGCTAAAGGCAATAACAATTAATTTTGGGAAAACTGTCGTCAACTCGGATGTTGTCTCTGTACTTCGCAAAATGAGCCCCCAGTTGGAAAAACTTTCGATTCTCAGAACGGCTTTTAAAGATCAGGATTCCCATTTGATTTTGGATAATGGGTTTCCAAAATTGCCCAAACTTAAAGTTTGTCATTATTTGGCTTCAAATTGGCATAAACTGTCATATGACGATGTTTGGAGGAGTATGCCGAGATTGGAAAAACTAGTGCTGGCCGGAAATTATGATAAATTTGCGTATATCACAGAGTTTGATGTAAAAGAGTTTCTTGGAGTAGCCGTCATCCGTTCACATCCCAACTTGAAGAAATTGCTAATTGCAGGAGTAATCAAAGAATCGAATTCAATATCAAATTTAATTCGGATGTTCCCATGTATTGAGAAATTGTACATTTTTATCGAAATCGTCTCCATTCCAACCTACTACACTGACCAGGATATCGTGGTTGTTGCTGAAAACATGGATGCGGGTAATAAGAAGATAATGGAACTATTTGGACCATTAAGAGCACTGCTGAAATTGAAAACTTTGTTTGTCCGTATCGTTAATTTTGATTGGCCAGCCGATCTTGATTTTTGTATGATGTTTGAGCCGCTGACCACTCTCCCAAGTACGTTAAATGCTGAATTTTGTTTAAATTTACAAATTTAAACGAATTTCATTTGTATTAATAATTTTTTTTAAATGTAGGTATTCATTCTTTAATATTGATCAACGACGGGGAATTTGACTTTGTAACACAAAACTTTGCGACGGCCCTTGGATATTTCTTGTTTAATTGTGAAAGTGTGCAGATGGTTGAGTTGGTCAATTTTAAGGTAAAGTTAATTCCAGAGGTGATTAAATACTTTTTAAATTGAATGATTCCTAAAGAAGCGTATAAAATTGGTCAACACCAACTATTTGTTTAAGAGGTTACCTTTTTTGTATTTATGTCGGATTTACGGTCAGTGGTGGTGCAAGTTGTCTGCAAACTTGTAGTTAATAATTTCTAAATTTGTTTTCTATAGGTACGACTTTCAGATGTGAAGATGCTGTTGGACTAAATTCATCCTTACAGTTCAAAAGTTGTCAAGTTTTCAGAACAAATCTTGTCGAAAGATTTCGTGTCTTGGATAATTGAAAAGTTTTAGGCTTGTAGAATTTACTGTAGTTTAAGTGGCTTAATTTTGATTTTGGTTTTGTCAAATTAATGAATTTATTATTGATATTGTCTGTTGTAAGTATATACTACCATTTTATCTTCAAATGAAATGAATTTGGTCGATTTGTGTTGACCTGTAGCTTAAACATTTAAATATTGGTAATTTTGGAGGAATTAAATAAACTTACCAATGTGCCCTTGTTGGTGGCGTTCCAAAAAAATGTTTGTTGTAGTTTTTATTAAAATTGTTAAAATGAATATCTACATTGAATAGACTAACTCGTAGATTATGGTCATTTTTCGTGGTTACAAGGATTATGTACATTGGGAAGTCTTTGACAGTTTATTTGACTGGTTGTGCTCATTTGATAACCTATTTTAACTGAAATTAAAAAATTAACTAAATTTAACAGCAAACTATTTAACTCTACCCATCACACCTAGTTTCACAAAGATTTCAACCATTTCAAACGATTTCCAATATACTCTATAGCCATATATAGTCATACACGTGATAGCTTCTGGTTTTTAATACAACACATGTATTAAGGCCTAAATATACATAATTCAGAGTTCTTGTATCAATTTCCCAAATATCATAATTTCGACACTATGCAATTTTTATTCGAATTATCTAGTCATTTCATTTATTATTAAGGCAACCCCAAGGCCAGAAATGGGCTTTAATAATCTTGACACTTAAAGTTAGTGGACGGCGAGTGCACTTGAAAAATTATGGGAAAAAATGGCATTTCAATGTCCGATAAATTGTAATTAGAGTTTCAATTTGATCAGAACTGGGTCCATGAATTTGTTAATTAATTTTGTTACTCCGAGTGTGATATGAATAACGACATATATTTGCAAATTTTCAAATCAACAAACTACTGTGGTGAATATTGAAATAGTTATCGGCGTTCAGTAACATTTAAAGAGTGTGACAAGCCATCTGATGAACGGAATAAATTTATTTAATGCTGAAAGATCCATAGTTGACCATTGCAGTCTACAATAACCTATTAATTTTTGTGAAAATATGATAGACAGGAAATCATCACTGGTCAAGCGAAAGCTATTAAATCCGGAAAGTCAATACTTTTAAAAAGTTTCCCTTTCAAAAAGCACTTTTAAAACGGATTCATTACAGAGAATCCCGATTACGTATTCATCTCTCTGTCAACCTATATATTTTATAGAAACTTTAATTATCCCATCATATGCCGCTTATTTGAAGTGTTTATGCATGATAATTTGAATTGTGATATATAATGCCGAACTTGACCCTTGTAAATGAACATAAATTTCCTAATCCAATTAATTCCGATGATGAATAGCCATACCAATTCCAAATTTCATGCCCCAGATAGGGCTGAATATGAAAGCTGCTTGAAATGAAAATAACCATTGTATTGCTTTAAAGGTTTATTTTATTCAAAGTATGCTATCTTTCCACAAACTTGTCGATACATTTAGCATACAAATTAGTAAGTTAATTAATCCCGAAGTCGGTTAAGTTTACATATTTCCAAACTAAAACAGAACAACAGTTTTAAAAATACAAAGTATTTCATCCTTTAAATAATGAAATTAAATGCCAAATAATCCATTTACTGTTACGAATTCTGTCTCACTTAGCTAATATTTTTCTCATGAGCAATATATTTGCTCTTTAAATGAATCCCACTTAACCGATCCTAACTGTATGAGGTAACATTAAAAAGGTAAGAACAGTCCCAACTAAACATCAGCAATTAAATTACAATTAAAAATCCATCCCAATGTAGTTAGCTTTAGCGAGACCGAGGGTTGCAATTCAATAGCAGTTAGTATGGATACCTGTGTTGTACAGATAGGGTAATTATCAGGTATTCATGCTAATCTCTCGGCAGGTAGATATGTTGATTGGCTCGGTGATTGGGTTTGAAAGGAGATCAGTACTGGCTCTGCTGTGAGGATTTCACAGTATCTACCATACTGGACGACTGGATAGCTAACAAGTACGGATCAACATTAAAAGTAGTTTCTAACTCTCTACCTACCTAGCTCTAGCTCAACATCTCAGCTAGCTTGCGACCTGTGGGAGACCAGTCTAATATTCATTGAACAGTTGTATCGCAAGAGAAATAAAGGCTAAACAAACAAACATAAATTAATGGAAAACAAATTTGATGGTTCATTAAATTAAGCTGAATTTGAAAACAAAAAAGTAAGTTTCAAAAATCATTTCAAAATAAATTGGTCAAATGAAAATGATTAAAATGGCTCTTTACGGTTTGTAAAAATTTGCCAAACGATAAAAATTAGTTGTTTGCATTTCGCATAATCTGACGCAAATCACCGACTGGAGTTATGATTGCATTTTTGATCGAATCCCATGACACCCGAAGGCTGATTAGCCAGAAGGCAATTAACTCGTTGATGTATGGGGCGCTGGCGAGCAAGACAATGACTGAAGTAGTCATGCAGATGGTCCTTGCATGATCAGTAATTAGATCACATATTCGTGACATAATCTCCAGACCACGAGCAAGAAGTTGCGCCACTGCCGGAACGTGCTGAACAGCCCTTAAACCTTCCACCACCTTGTCCACAATGCTGAGAAGGTCGCCTACAGACATCGTAAAATGGTGATGAACAACCGACTTTCTGAAACCAGAAAAAAATAAGTTTTTAAATTGACATGTTGGGTTTAAATTGCCTTTAGAAATTGATTTACATATATTATAGGTATCATTGTACAGTTATAAAAGCTATAACACTACAGATTATTTTTTGTTAGAATGTGTTTGGCATATTTGGTATGGAAAATGAAAAGGGGGATCAGTAGGAAATATATACATATTTTTTTTTGAATTCTTATATTTAAATTAAAAAATAGACATAGGACAGTTGCATGTGATTACATTTTATGGATATATTAGTTTACTGGAGGGCTCGCTCTCTCAGGACAGCTCTGACGTCTTCAACTTCCCCTGTCAATGCCAACCAAATAAGGTCAAAGGAAGCTGTTAGCCGGTCCCACCAGGGTCTCAAAAGGAATTCGAAAGCGTCTTCTCCAACAATCGATGTAAGGATGTTATGCAACGCTTCAAGTATGGCCATTTAACGGTTAACCGTTGACCAATACTAGATTTGAATGTAAAAATAAACGTTGATATTAAAATAAGTATATTTTGCGGTTAACATTTGAGAATATAAGATATATCTGTTAACATTTACCTTTTTGTGCTATTAGAGTCGTTGAAATACAGGCAATGTTAGCAATTCAGGACTGCGGTTTGCTAAATAAATTAAAAGAAATTAATTTTATAAATATGAAATCTTTCTATTCTAAAATGGCAACTGCCACGCTGTTGAATGTAATAATTCTACAGCTCTCAAAAATCTTAAACTATCTAGTGCTATGGCTAAGTTGCAACTGATTAAAATGTCCTTAAAAGGAAGAAGGCTTTGAAAAGATTTCTATCGTGAAATGTGCAAATAAAATATTTCTATTTTGCATCGCCGTCTCTTGTCATGTACTAAGGAAAAATGTATATGAAGGAACATGAAACCAGAGATATTTTTGGATTAACATGGAGTATTGGAAAATCCGCTTGAGCTGACCTTTAATCTACTCTGAAAAAAAATTCCTGTCTCTAATCTAAGATTCTTCTATCTGGCAATTATTTATTCTTAATCCGACTCTATGATAACAAGTAATACGAGTCTAATAATATGGCTAATAAATTCCTTGTATAATATTACTTTTAACTACTCTGAAGATGAGAGCAGCTCATTATGAATTGTATTATTGCAAATTAACAAATTTTTCGTACAAATGAAATCAGAATCAATTAAAAATATATATAAACTTACTTTACAAAGGGTAAATGATATGAAGGATGATGTCGATTAAACTGTTTAAATAATGAACAAATTTATTTATTGTTGTGTGGAAGCTGCAACCTGATGTCCCTGTGAACTCCGAAACCCGACTGTGCAGAAGACTGCGTAGAGAATGAATCGTTTCTTTTTCCAAAATGGAAGCTAACAAAGGAAAAGGCTCCCTTCCCTCTTCAAGACTATTCTCAAAACGGACGAAAAAGGACGCCGACTTGGGGAACAAGTTCCAACATTAAGCCGGCCCTAATCCCTCTGTCTCATACTTTTCATCAAACCCAAAGACATAAAGTGTTGGTTGGTTAGAGGGGCAACGTGACTCGTGGTCAATATCTAGGCCTTCAACATTGCAATTTACTAATGAAAATTGAGTCGCTGACTGATCATACCGGTCAAAATCATACCTAGCGATTCATACCACGGTCTGTTGATACCCTAAAAACTTTGTACCGTGGATCTTTAATACCGGAAAAAATGCATACATAGGACTTCACATACCGATGAAAATAAATGGTCAGATTCACCGATTTCGAACCAAAAATATTTATAAAACCTATATATTATTTATAAATTTATAAAATAAATTTCTTTTGGCATGTCTTTATTGCGAATCCGTATTATAGCTTTTCTTAATGACGAAACTTTTGGAAGAACTGCTATTTCTTCAAGCGTTGCGTCTTGTGATGATGTTGCTACAACTTCTTCGGTCTTGTTTTTGGTTGTCTCGGCTTGAATTTTTGACTTTTCCATTATTTTTTTAAAGCCTATTTTGGCATGATTTGGGCCGTGATTATGATTGTTCCCGGAAACTTGGCCTTCAGTAACATGTCACCTTGCAAGGCACTTAAATGTTGTGTGCTCTGTGCATCTCCAGATTACTTTGGAATTTGCACCTTTTTTGTCTTTTATGAATGAATATCCATGAAAAATTAGCAGTTGTTTGCCTTTACTAGTTTTTGTAAATTGAAGTTCCATGTTGTGAACGCCAGTATCCTTCTACTACTGGTAATATTTGGTGAATGGGAGGTCAACTGAAGTTGGTTGTTGAATGCCTCTGAAATCGGTCAGAGCGTAGTTCTGCGATAGCAATAGCTATATTAAGAAATTCATTACCTTTTCAATTGGAACTTTTTCTTTAGAGATAAAAACAGAGGATTAAGATTAAGAAGTGATATTACTATGGTCTGAATATTGCCTGGTATGAATTTTCTCGTGTATGAAAATTTTGTGGTATGAATTTCCTACGGCATGAACAATCCCTTGTATGAATCGCTAGGTATGAACTGTGTGGCACCCATGAAAATTTGACCAACTTATGATTAAATTTATGAAAATAAATATTTGTGCCTGTAATTTATGTTAAATTTATTAGCAGTGTGAATTGCCTTTTTCTTTTTATTAATTCTAATAAACGTTAGACAATGGTATGGTAATATTATTTAAATTGTAAAAATGAGCGTGAATATTATACGATACAATGTTGGCTAACATTTTTAGAACGCTGACTAACTTGGAGTGTAAAAGGTGCCCATCAAAAGTTGATTAAAAGTTGGTTGTGTATTTCTAAACTTGTTTTCACTACTACTATTGATTAAATTATGGAAATTCGTCAAGATAACCAACTTTTAGGTCATCCAATTCCATGGTGGCAGTAAACTCGTGTGCAATTTCAGGATGAATTCGATGGAATTGAATTTCAGCTTTACCGTTCGACATGGCATACACTCTTCCGCTACACCCCTTGTAATGGCCGTTGTTAACTTCCACATATGACCCGATGTTAAGTCTCTGTTTGTCGTTTACTTGTATCTGGTTTTTGTACGATGGCATTGAAGCTACTGGTGAAGATGGAAAATTGGTAGAGTTTCGGAAAGATGAACCACGATATCCTAATCTCTTGTTTCGTCTAGAAGTTGGTGCAAGGTCCTCAACAGTCTAGTAAAAAAATGGAATGTAAATAATTTAGTAGCTTTATTAACAAGTAGAAAAGTATTCACTTTTGGTTTTAAATTTCACCTTATCTGCAGTTGCATCGCGCTTAACCAAATCCTCTGCAGCTTCGATCTTTGTAATCATCTTTTAAAATAATAATTTATTAATTTGGGCATGAAACAATAATAAATACATTATGCATTATGCATAAATACTACTTACTTGATGAAGGCATAATTTGACCAATCCACTGTTGACTATTGCAAATTTGCGTTCCTGTTGAGTGATGATCCTTTTCGAAATGGCTTTACACTTTTGAATACTTAATGGTAATGAAGCAATATACTTTTTATATTGTTTTTTATTGCGTTTCGATTTTTTTATGACCTTTACAAACTTTAAATTGTTTAAAATCTCTCTATACTTTGAATAAAAAAGTCGTGATTTTTCAATCAATTTGGACATTTTTCCAAATTTGCTCAACTCGTAGCTCGCCGAAATATTATTAAAATAAAATTAAAATTAAAATCTCCCGGTCGTCGAAAGGATGGAATTTTGTCAGTTGATGAAGCAAACAATGGAGACATTCCCTCTAAAAAAACGAATACATTCTATTGGCTGTTGAAAAGTTGGCATTTTGTCGGTTGATGAAAGAGTCCAGTAAGGCATTCCCTCTCAAAATCGAATGCATTCTATAGGCTGTTGAAAAATTGGCCTGGCATTTTGTCCGTTGATGAAACAGTCCAGAGAGACTTTCCCTCTTACAGCCCAATTCATTTCAAGCTAGTATCTCGTCAGGACTTGAACTATAAACTAGTCACAAAAGAGATGAGAAATTGTCCCTTAAATTCTTGACTCTGGAATAGTTTTTTAAATAACATTAATTAAAATGGATCAGGCCAATGGTAGTAAAATTGTAAGTGAGGTCCAGGGATTGATTGATAAAATAAAAAACTTGGAAATTGAAAATGCCCAAAGTGAACGTCTTCGGAAGTACAACGGAGACCTTAGAAAGATGATTGATGAACAGGCCCGTGAAATCAATATGATGAAGAAACAAAATCAGCAGAATGGTGGTAAGAAGTTTTGTAAATTTTAGGATAAGATGATGTTTAATTTTTAAAATCAAATTTTAATAGTAAAAGGTCGACCATGTCATTTTACTCGATCATATTGTTGTCAATCATAAGTCATGTAAACCAATATTTATTATCCTATGTCGCAATGAACTTTATATAATTTATTAGTTAAATCCACTCTCATTGTACATTAGCAGCGCGTAATGGTTTTGTTTAATTGAATTGCCAGCTCGTATTTAAAATATTGAATATAGTCACCCTGTTAACAAAATCGCTTTAAAATGAGGTTAGTTATTGTGAAAATCTAATTTCCGTTTAGGGCTAATAGCGGCTAGTTATAGGGCTGTAATTTGGACATTGTCTTTAGCTATTGTTATTGCTATAGCCCATAATAAAAATATAATTATAGTAGATGCACAACGGGCCTGTATTGAGTTTTTGTTGGAGAAAAATAGTCAAAATAGCTCATCTGTAATTCTTATGTAGTCCAGCTACTAACAACCAAATTGCATGAAAATATTTCTTGTCCCTTGAATTTGTTAAATTTGCGAAATAAATTAAGAAATGCCTTTTATTAAGAACCAAAAGTAGGATTTCCAAATCTTGCTTCATACTTACATTGATTTAAACTAATTATAGATGATTTCCAATTGATTGACATTTCAAAAGAGGATAAAGTGGTGGTTCAAGATCCTCTGGAAGTACCAGAGGTAAGTGTTTGAAAACCTATGAATTGAAAATAGTAACGAGGAATACGTTATTTAAATTAAATTGGTTTATAGCTTCTACAACTGGTAATGAAACATATGGATAGTCAACAGCAAGTATTGCAGTCTCGATTGGTATGCAAAAGATGGAATGATTCTGCAATGAGGATTGCCAAGATCTACCATCCACCAAATTACATGATGATTTCTGAACAACGTTTGTTGCTTACTGAAGAGTCTGTTGCAACTCCGTCACAACTTGTCCCAGATTTGGAAGAGTTTATTAGCCTCCTTCGTAATTCATCATGCCCAGCATTTCTATTGGACCGGCTATCAACTGATGGCAGAACATTGGCGTTAGCGAAGCCACAAGAATTTTTGAAAGAGTTTGGAACTTTTATCAATTCCATTCACATTGAAAAATGTTTATCTACAACATTTATACTGAAACGCCTGCTGACGATCCAGTGCATCAATGCCTGCGATTTGGAAATTGAAGCATTGGAAGCCGTCGGTATTGAAATGGTTGGAATTGAAAAGTGGACAACTAACTTGAACCGGTTGACAGTGGATACCCCCATGGATAGTATCCATACAATTCGTCGAAGAAATGCAACTCATGTGCTTAATATCATACAATGTTCCCCGAACTTAACCTTTTTGAAGCTTCATGGAAATGAAGAGGTTTCTTCAAGTATCCTGAGACAGTTGAGGGAAATTCCGGAAATTACCATCAAGTTTCAGGAATTGTGGATAACGGCAGGCGATGGGGATATAAGAGCCGTGACACCACTGAAAATGTTTTTGAACATCCAAGTAGAAAATCAACTGAAAGCTCTAACACTAAGTTTTGAAGAAGAGTTTAATAAAGTCGACTTTACAGCAGCTCTTCACAAGATTAGTAACAACTTGGAACAGTTGACAATCTTGAGAACTGATTACGGGGACAAAGACTCTAATGTGACTTTGGGGAATGGCTTTCCAAGACTATCAAACCTTAAGGTCTTGAAGTTCTTGGCTACAAAATGGTATAACCTAAAGACTCGAGACGTCTTGGACAGGTTGCCAAATTTGGAGAAGCTCATCGTCACAGGAAATTATGAAGAGTTCAGATTTATGCCAGAGCTGAAGACAGATCAGTTCCTTACAGTCCCCAACACCTCTCCACGGTCTCATGGAAAACTGAAGCAATTGCTGCTGGCAGGAGTTATTCGAGATCCGAGTTCTCTGACTAATTTAAGCATGCTATTTCCCAATATCGAAAAATTATATGTATGTGTTGAGGTTTTCCCCATGACTGTATACAGCAACGAACTGGATTTTGCCTGCGCACGAGATAAGACGGCTGTTAATGAAAAGTTAAAAGACATTTTCCAGGGCTTGTCTAAGCTGACGAAACTGGTCGCCTTGTTCATCAATTTCGGGGATTTTGAATGGCCTGGGAATCTCGACTTTGAATTGGCTTTTGAGCCATTGATTACTCTTAAATGTATGTTTATTTGTTAGTTTAGTCTGTATTTTCAAAACGAAATGTTTTATTATAACTCAATTTTTTTTATATAGCTCTACATTCATTGACTTTTATCAATGGTGACGAAGGTGGCTTCCCGACTGAAAACTTTACAAATGGAATGTTGTATTTTTTGAAGAACTGTAGAGGATTGCAATTTTTGGAGTTTGTGAACTTTAAGGTACTAAATTAAATGTCTGAACCCATGTATAATTGAGCTGAAAGACCTTTCTGTATACTTTTCTCTTGAATCTTAATATTTTGAAAGAATATAATCATAAATCTAAAGCGGTTTCTAATTTTTTTATTTCTTTTCTATAGGTGCGACTACCGGATGCTAGCGGCTTTTTGTCACCAAGAATTGATCCCACCAGCACCAAGCTTGTAAAGTTTTCTGACAGGATGTCTACTGACGACTTTGTGGATTGGATAATCAACAAGTTTTAGACTTGAATATTTTGTGCCGCAGTATACTTGCCCAATTTTATTTAATTATTGAATCGAATTTAGTATAAAAGCCCAATATTTATTTTACATTTGATTTCGAATTAATTGTAATTGATTTCTAAAATTGTTATTGTTTATTGAACAAACTATTGATCATAGAGAAATTAATTTTGTAAATGCTAAAATGGGTTCTTTAAAGAACCTTTAGCTTCTCTGTTTACTTTTACCTTCAAGGTTCTGTGGTGTAAATTTGACCATATAATTAACCGTATCTTTAACGCAATACTGTACTACAATATTAAATCAAAAAAACCTTTGAATAAATTATTTGGTCCCCACGGGTCTAATATTAGGATTGTAGCATGCTTATCAGCCATCATTACATACATCAGATTTGAAATCGAAATTAATCTTCGTTTTTGAAATTGCTATGGTTTATAATTTTATATTTAGACATGAAATCAATTAGAATCTCATAACCTGTGATAATTTCACCCATGGTATTTAAAGTTTTAATTAAATACTTGAGACGTTAGGTCATTGGTACAGAAACTTTTGCCCGCATTTGCTTTGACAGGAGAATTGATGACATATGCATACTAAAAGGGTCGGAAGAATTCAAAAATCCAAAATCTGCATTATAATCTAAAATCTCCAAATACTAAAAATAATTGATTGATTGAATATTTAATGTTTTAATCACAGTACAAAGTAAATATATGTAGAAATAAAGGTCAACTTTTTTTTTAAATTCATTTTCAAATCCCGATAAGTTGTTCGATATAGATCATGCATAGACTTTGAAAAGCTTATCAATTTCGTCTTTTAATGGGCTTTAATACAATCTCGTTCAAATTCTTCAAAAGTTACAGTTTGGCTCTGAATTGTGATTTTAATTGATTTAAAAAAAAAAAAAATATCTACTAAACAAAGTTAAAAATCCATTTTTATAATACATGAGATGTAGAATGATTTCTCACATTTTCCACATACATTCATAGAGTACAGAATAAACTCGCATCATATCTGCAACTATAACAAGACATGTTGTATATGGGTCTATTCTATATGGTTGTCAGTTTCTTTGTTGGCTGCCATTTTGAAAATAAATAAAAGCATCTTCCTTTTTCTGTGTTTTTGTAGTCTCCAGTTTTTATTTAAGGTGCTTGTTTCGATGTATACAGCAGTATTTGCTTTAAACATAAAATTGATTGGTAAGGTAATTAAATTGATTAAATTATTTATTAACATTTATATGGAATATTTTGCTTTGTAAAATTGATTTATATTATTCCAACTCCACAAACTCATTAGTAAATGGTCAAATTCTAGATTAATTTAACCATTAAATTACCGTTAAAATCGTGGACCTAATTTAATTGAATTAATTTTGTTTAGTTTCTCTACTAATCAATTAAATAGCGTACACATTCTAAATTTTAAGGGTGTGTGGATACTATATATATTAATTTTTTGAATGGTTTTTAAAGACGTGGACTCAAAATGAACGTCGAGACCGGGAAGATGGGCCCTGAAACCAGGGACGGTAGTTCTTGTTCCGATGATGCAGTAACTAATGAGCCTAAGCCACTGACTTTTGAACCTGTCGTCATTGTCAATGATGAGGATATATGGGGAGATGAGGAGGAAGATAAAATTCTCCAAATTGCCACACAGGTAATATTTATAGTCTAGTTCCATTATGAATATTATTTGTGTAAAAAACTCTGAACTATTACTTATTTTCTGTTGTTTTTTGTTTTTGAAGATTTCAGAGGCTCAAGAGGGCCTATTTGGTACAACAATTCCAAAAGCTGATTTAGGATTACAGGGTCCTGGTCCTAGTAGTATCGCCGAATGCGTAGTTCCTGGAGTCCAGCAGTTGTTACTCCGTAGACAAGTTTTGGAAAATAAATATGATGGCATGTCAAGATTTTTTGGAGGAAATGATTCAATACAAGCTGCCGCTCAGGAAAAAATTGATGCATTAGAACAACAATTAAAATCTCTGGAAAATGACAACTACAGGCTTAAAGGAGAGGCTTCCATCATAAGAAGAAATTCTGAAAAACTGAAACTGGAGAACCAAGAAGAATCCAAAAAATGGCAAGTTTAACTTGTTTAAAATTTTTACAATACGTACAGACATGCATTTAATAATGGAAAATGTTTCTAATTTTAGTTTACTTGCCGAAAATGACTCCAAGAGAAAGGTAAATGAATTGGCTTTACAATATCAGAAAGAAGTTAAAAGCTATGAACTGAAACTACAAGAAAACAGACGAAAGTTGTTGGTCGAAACATTTCCGGCACACAAGTTACAGGTTGAAGTGCTTCCACCCATTTGTAATATACCAGTGCCTATTAAGAAACAGTAAGATGATTAAACTTTTGATTTTATTTTCAATGTACTTATATTTTTTAAACGAGAAACCCTGAAAAGTATTTGTTATTTTATTGTCTTAATTAAAGGCAGCCGTCAATGGAAATGAAAATGGTTCAAACGGATGTCAGCAACCATGATGGTTTAAAGGACAGTGACTTGATTTGCAGATTTACAGAAAAGGAACTAAGAGATGATTTTCAAAAAATCGAACAGATGGTAGAGCTTAGATATCAGGCCTTGTTGTCAACATTTGAACGAGTAATTAAAGACGCTCCGAAGCAGATTATGAAAAGAATGGTTCCAACTCAAGAATTAAAGTCTGCATTTCCAGACTCAATTGATGCAATGTTTCAATGGGAACTTGATAATGAACGTAAGAAAGTACGGGCATCAAAGGGGATTACAGAGTCAATTATTCCCTCACTACCAAGACATAGACAGTTTGAATCTGGAAATAGTTTTCATGAAATTAAGATGGGAATTGAAATGAGATTTAAAATATTTGGAGCTTGGGGAGCTTTGATGGAAGTACGGGAAGGGTTGCAGCAGCTTCTCAAGAGCCTGGAAGGTAAATGTAGGTTTCGATTGTACGACTCAAATATTTTGAAGAATTTCTGGAGGCTACTGTTTTGGGCTAATGAGCTTTGGAGATGCATTTTATTCCAAGAAGAAAGTGAACAATTAGTTGAGCAACAAAAGAAGATTTGGGTCACAGAATTGGAAGGATGGACAGGCCTTGTTTTAAAATGTGATTGGAGGGACTACTTTGTTCTTGTAAGTCGGTCAAAATTCATTATACACCATTGCTGAAATGTGTGACAATTATTATTTTTAATTATTGGTTAAAAGGAGTTGGAAGTGCAAGTACGAAAATTGACTTTAAATATTTTGGAGAGCATTGTGACAGCAGGTTACTTTGAGCAAAAGAGCAACCGGTTAGTAATACATTACATTTGACCATTATGACTATAGTTTTAAATTCCTTGTCTTGTTACAGGTATGAGATTCTGTACCGAGTTTTAAAAGACACCCTATCTAAGGATGCTTTCTGTAATTGTCAAAATCTTCAAAGAATTTTGAAAATTGTAACTTGGTCAATATCAGATGTCGGGATGATGAAACACCTTTGCTACAGAACCAACGAAGGTTATCTAAAGTCGTAATATTAATTTGTAATATTAATTAATTTGCAGCAGAATGATTTTAAATTATATTTTATTAGGAAACTGCCTTGCTCAGCTAATAGGAGAAAGCCTGTTGAAAGTTTGCCGTCAAGAAGCAGACTCAACTGTTGTAGCAGTTCTGTATATGGACTATCTACATCTGCTTGATAACCTAATGATTAAAAAGCCCGTTGTGCATCATCACAGCAAGTTTGCCAGGTCGGTAAATCAGCTTTGTGAACAAGTCCGGGTTTTAAATCCATCGGAAATTGACTCTGAAATGGAATACAGCGGTACTCAACTCGCTTGTCCAGTTAGATATACCAAACCTATAAATGCTCATCGAGTCAACTTGTCTGAAGAAGATTTAAACTATTGGTTGGATCCAGTCAAGTACGAGGATCCTTACAGCAAGTTAAAACTATGCCAATGTAGAAAGTTGATGATGGGAACGGCAGTCTCAGTACTTTCTATCGTTTTTAAATTTTGGAGTACGATAATAATTGCTATTAAATTTTTTCAGTGGTTATTTAAATTAGGCAGGAAGTATTTAAAATCTGTATTTTATAGGACAAAGTTACATGGAGTATGAAGTTGATTTTGAAGCTCGTCATGCTGAAGAACAAGAAGAAGTTGAGCGTCTAGAGCGTGCCGAATCGTCCGGCTTCAAACAAATGGTGGATGATATACAAAAGGAAAGACTCTTGTTTCTTCGAGACAAGAAAGCATTCTTAGGCGAATTCCTTCCAAAAGTAAATCAGGCTCTCGGACAAACTTCAGGAGGAGATACAGAATGGAATTGGGACGATATCATACGAAAAGGACGAGAAATCACAACCACTCCGTTACCCCAATGGCTTTCTGACTACAAGCGACAAGGGAATGTATTGGACCTGTGCATTTCGAAAGGGATCTTTCTGATGAACTTTCTTCGGACTAGAAGCGAAAATTTGGCTGATGCTATTGGAACTGAAGCTTATAAAGAGTACATTATTTTGTTATCTCTTTTACGGCTACACATGGACAAGCTAGACCTGAATCGATTAGATTGTGAGTGTATTAGATGAAACAAGATAATTGATTTTTGTCAAGTAAAGTGTGGTTAAATTGTGTATAATTATTATTAGATGGGATTTTAGTAACACTGACCGCTGATTTGGAGGAAGATCAATTAAAAGATGTCATACATCCTGAGAGTCTGGAATATGGTATGGAAATTACGGAATTGAAATCTGCAGATTGCAAACAACTTCCAGTCACATCAGACGCTGATATGCAGAATCAATTGAGCACTGCTGAAATTGAGGATATTCACAATGCCTATTATGATTCCTTGCAAGAAAAGTTCCTCTTTAAATCAGGATTTTATCAGGACTCTTAATTATTTTACATTTAAAGTCCAAGGTGTTTGTGTTTTAAGAGTAGCTTTGTTATTTTTTCTTAATTGTAATACTATTTACCATTGTAAGGACGTATAAGACAATTGTTCAAATTGCTACCAGATTTCCTAACTAGCTGTAATTGTTATTTGAAAGAAATTTAAATGTACTTAATGTTGTCCCATTTCATTAATAAGGATATCAAAATCTTTTGTATGTAAATTACAACTAAATGCTTAATGCTGACCACCACTAATTCGCATTGGATAGATTCGGGACATTGTAGTCTTGTATTTTATAAATTACACATTTCCTTATTAGTTACAAAGAAATCAGACTTGTAGATTACTAAGTCGGTTTTACAAATTAATTCGATAGATTTGAAGTTCAGTTTGATCAATAATAAAAATAATAACAACTGCTTATTTGGTGTCCTTCTCGTTGTCCTCCTTGTGGTCGATGTACCATGGGACTTTGTAGGTTCTTAACCTCTCTGCATTCGATGGGATGTAGTGACTTGGCCCAAAATTTCACCGGAAACTATTATTGTAGAAAGAAAATTGCAAAGCTCAAATTATTTGATACATAAAACGTAAAGCTAGAAAAACATAAAATTAGTCTATCAGTACTGGCTTAGAGAAAGTTTGTAAACTCTTTAAAGTAGTTGTCAGTATTTATATTTTGGTAAAAATTTGAAGTTAATTTTGATTTAAATATTGTAGGCAATTTCAACAGATCATCCTTATCATTCATTATGTAATCTGGCCTTTAGTACATTGAGTATAATAAAATCATTAATATTATAATTAATATCTTGAACCCCATGAAAACAATTTCATCTTCCTCAGGTTCCAGGTCTTTCTTTTTCCATATTTTCTGTCCCTCCACTCTGCGTTGTCTTTCGAATTCTGTCGAATCCAGTTGGTTTTCCCTAAGGTTCCTATACCCCAGAAAAACGACCTCTTCTTCGTCAGGTTCCAGGTTGACCATTTCCTGTCGCTCCTCATTGCGTTTCCTTTTGAATTCTTCAATTTGTGTAGGACAGTCCAGACACCATTTGGGTTCCCATGAGTTGTGCTCCCTGTAGAATGAGAAATTGTATGAAACCACAGATCTATGTATACTGTATCACTGTCAATTAATTTACTACTTACGGTCCCAACCCTTTCCACGACAGAAGGTATTCCACTCTTCCGTTGAACATTCGTCGATCCAGAATTGTCTCCACTCGGAGTTCCATAATGTCCTAATTAAATTAAAATACTTGATTTAAATGACCATTACAGTCTAAATATCAGTCAATAAAATTTCAATTGAATTTACCGAAGGTGTTGGCGACGGTTGTCGGTGCTGCGGGTTATCCCTAATAGCTTCGGGATTTTCCGATTGCATCTTGGACTAGCAGGTGGGCAGAATGTTCGGAAAAAAATAATGTCTAAAAGAATTAATAAGAGTAAAGAAAAACACTACATAAGCACTGTCGTTTGATAAAACATAGTTACGAGATTTTAAAATAATTGTCATTGAAATTACTGAAATGGGTAGATTAAAAGTTAATTCATAAGAAAATTAAAAAAAACTTACATGATTAAAACTCTGTATTGTTTAGGAAGTTTGGAACTTTTTTGTTTTGTAATTTTTTGGAGCTCAGGAACAATTAGACCTTCTTATTCCACGTACTCCTCTACAATGACCAATTAAAGCCAAGTGGATAAAACCACCCAGGTTTGGTTGGGGTTTTTTTCTCAATAAATTTAAGATTTCAGCCAAATATTTTTTTTGTACTCAATGAGTTATTGAAAGGAGTGCGGGAAACGTTTTATTTGGTTGGGGAATTTAAATGACACGACGTTCTGTTGCAATTGTACAAGTTAACCAGGTCAGGAGATCTTCTACTTATCCACTCAGCAAAGTCATCCAGCCAGAGGTCATCGAAGCTTCAAGAAAGTCACTTATCCGACTCAAATTTTACTTCCGGTAAGTTACTCTTGGAATTCAACCTTTCAATTCTAAAACAATTTTCAATTCTGTCAGCAGAAATTATTTTCAATGTTTGCAGTATCTGGCATTCTCTCTAAAAAAACATTAAAATTCCTTGAAATTTGTTCAAGTTTATTAAATTAAACATTCTCCTCTTCAGTTTTTCGACTGTTCTTATGTTTACAGAAGGTGCAGGTTTGCGATTTGAAGTTTTCAAGTGTGAATTAAGGAACACTGGACTGGATTGGAGGAGGAAGACCGCTCGTTGTCACTTTTTGTAAATTCAAAAGAAGACGAAACATAATTTGTACACGACGAGTTAAATAGCTCTATTGCATCTTGTATTTGTTCAGCCTTCACCACCCTGTTCGACAAGATGAAGGCAGTTAAGGTAGGAGGTGAAAATCATGCAGAGATTCGAACCGAAAAGTCAGCATTCGAAGAAGGGCCGAGGAATCCTCTACTTAATTACGCCGTATGTTCAAAAACCTCATTTAGTCATGTATGTCCAAAAAGTAGATAAATATTGAATGTAAGGAAGTTTAAAATATGAATTGAACTTTCTTCCAGATTTTGGCAGAATTGATGTCCTACCTCCCAGTTCCTGATCTGCGACAATGTCGACTCGTAAACTCAACCTGGAGGACAGCCGCCACACCTTATCTAAAGAAGAACTCCTGGCTAAAAAGTTATAAGACATTTTCAATTCGTCGTCATCCAGGAGTATTGTCCGCTCCAGGGACATCAAAGTATCTGGATGACCTCTGCTTCTCTAAACATAATCTACGTCGTCGGGAACAGGAACGAACTGAGGTCGGACGGTTTGGGATTCAGAACTTCAGCGTTCGCCTTACTCCATTTCTAGAGAGTTCATCTGCGAAGGTGCTCCTCTTGAAATTCTTGGAGGATTATGGCACAAATTTTAGAAACGTAGTCGTATTGAAAATTTCGATTGCGACATTGGAACTTCTTGGAACTGTTTTGCCCTGCCTCCCTAACCTTGTGAGCTTAACTATCAACTTGATCGAGGATTTGGGCGAGGATGCTGCTGTGTTGCATGTCTGGCCATCTTCAACTATACCCCAGGGGATGCCTTCAATTAAACGGATTAGCATCGTGAATGGGAGTCATTTCAGTAAAGTCAAAGGAGGTATCGTGGCTAATAATCACTACAACTTCCTGAAACGTCTTTTTCAAATTGTACCCAATCTGGAAACATTAAAACTCAAAAATTCCCTTCGTGTTCGGATGCCTTTATGGAATTACAGCCCCGCAGAGACGGAGAATCTCTACTTGCGGTTGTTGAAGGACGAAAGAAAGGCCCTTTTTCCTAAATTAAAGGATCTTCACTTGTCGGACTACATTTCAACATGGGACATGAAGCTGTTGCTCCAAATGGATATCAACTTTCGCCAGCTTGTGCTACCCAAACTCATGCACGCTTACGGGGTATACCCTACTGGGATAGTAATGGATATTGGTCCTTTCCTATTGAATCTCCTAGAACGGCATCAGTGGAGTTTAGAAGTTTTAGAATTGGGAGTGCAATCGTCAATTAAGAAAAATTCATCTGTTTCTCCCTTTTCATTTAAATTTCCGTGTTTCCCAAAATTAAGAAAGCTTCTGATTTCACTTTCTATTTACTGTATTTTCTACGGTGACGGACGTGCAGGCATTAAATTTGATCCCGTAGATTATGCCACACAGTTTCCAGCTTTAAGGGAACTCGGGCTGTTCTTCGATGCCGGTGAATGTGGAAGAAATCCTTCGAGATTTGACGGCCGGATTGATTTCTACAATCAGTTCTTCCCAGAAAATGGAACAGTCTGTCCAACCCTTCAGAGATTGACTGTGGAAGTACCGAATCAGAAAAAGAGAATGAAGAAGAATATGAACCCTGCTTATCATCAATTCAGTTCCCGTTTGGAGCTCATGTTCCCGAATGTTCACAATCACGAGGAAGTGAAGGCCTGTAGGACAATGAAGCCTGCCGACTTGGATCAGATTGGAGGTAATGAAACCCGTCGACGAGTTACTCGCTCCATGACAAAGAGTTCGAATTGACTGCCTGTGGTTGTGATGCAATCGGAATAAGTACATTTTTGAGTAGAGGTTCCTTCGAAGTAATTGTTATTTTGTAATAATTGGAGTTAATTTCGTGTGATTCTGCCTTTGATTGATTTTACTTGTTAATTTTACTTGTTAATTTTACTTATTAATTCTGTGTTGTTTTCAACTTATGGCGTTCCCTGTTGGTGCATTATAATATTTTTTAATGTTTTTTAATATTTGGACAAATGAATAAGGTGATGTTTTCAATTAAATGTACTCGTAGAACTATCGTAAAAGTAACAATTAATTAATTTTCAAATGCATTGGAACAAATTTGATTTTATTAAATACAGGATTGTTTATGTTATCAAAGTCTGAGTTTCACATTTTCTTTAAAAAACTAGTATTTGAAGTAGGTAAATCATCTTTTCGAAATCAGCAGTCAAAATAATTCATCTGTTTAGGGAGATTATCATTTAAGGATTTGTAAGGACTGAAGTGAAGAATAGTTTAATATAGGGTTTAACCATGAACATATTGCTTCCAGTATTGCATACACCTTTTTATAACAGTTAACCATATGCAACATCCTGTGATGGAGTCCTTTAAAATCTCTAAAACCTTTAAAACCTCTGGAGCTATACATCATTCGTAGATACGGATTCCTGGAAATAGTAAATAAAGCTGGGGAATTTCATTACAGTCGGATTGTGAACAATTTAAAAGGATTGACATATATGTATTCTAGAATAAAATCGGAACCCTCAACTTCCAACCGACGAAGGGGCTTATAGGATTTACTATAGCAAAAGAATAATACACTTCTTCCTTCACGCCTACATGTGTACAAATATTAAGTATGGATCCAGTCCACTTTCTACAAAGCAATCAAAGTACAGTTGAGATTTAAGATTTCCTTAAACTCCAGCCTAGGTTTTCATTTAAAAGCCACGTCTCCAAGCTTACAAAAAACATATTGACAATTCCAAACTTATGAGCCGTATTTTAACGAGCAGAAAACAGTTTCCTCTACTACGTCAACTCCGACCTTAGCAAACTCATTCTTAACTTTGACTTTTTATTTATCAAAATGTTGATTATTAATATTTTTAATTATTATTCCAACAAGAGTTTGCCAACAAAAATACAACAAGAATTAATGCGACTGTCACTGTGTAACAGTCTAGCATTAACGATTGTCTCCTCATCCAAACCCAATTACCTCACCCAATTAAAATCAGCGTTTTATCCTCCGTTCTTAAACCCTTCAGGAAGTGTCTGTACCAACTTTAGTCTCGGGTCTTGTGCAATGTGTTTAGCAGTTTGTCTATAAATGAGGGAAATAACACTGGACCTACAACTCGTCTCGTGTCGTATGTGAATGAGATTTTAATTTCTGCGCGTTTCAAAAGTTTCAAAATTTTCTAATGGCATATTAATTTTTAATTGTTTGACATTTTAATTTATAAAACTTTCATATTGTTTAAATTTTAGTTACACTCAAATTATCTGACGAATGGCTTTACCACATTAGATGATATGATGACGATTCTTGAAGCGCAGAGGAACCCGTCGTACCCAACGGTTTTACAGATTTCGAACTTCATGGGGCCTGTAGTAGTAGAAGTGTAAGTTGTCCCAAATCGGAAAGATGTTGTTCCTTCTGCCAAAATCAACTTTGTTCCAAATTCCACCTGAGCTTATCAACTGGGACTCAAATACTCTTCAAACGGTAAGGTCAACCCACTTGAGCCCTTTCCAGATTTGGTACCTGACTTCTCATATTCTGTAGACTATTGACGATCGATTCAAGCCAGATTACGTGTTCCTGAAGGCAGCTCCATTTCAGAAATGCATTTTTTTTCAAAATATTTCACAAGTTATTTTGGGATCCCCACTTGTTCGGCCTGAGGTTTTGAGGGCGTTGATTGAGGAGTCTTCTGGTGTGCTGTCTTCACAGCAGGTAAATTTATCGAAATAAAATGTTGTACATTGAACAATACATCGTATTGCAAATGGCAAATGAGAATCTTATAAATTATACATGTACTTCTCCGTACAGGCTGTGATAATCCAGAGAATCTGACATCGATTAAGTGAAGCCACCATCATTAAGAACATGATGAGCTCCTCCAATCCTGCATAACTGTTCAATCAGTTCAGTCCGCGATTGATTTCGAAGAACATGGCAACAATTATAAAGCCCATTATTGAAATGCCAGAATCGGGAAAATTCTGAATTACTTCAATCCAAGCTAAACTACTTCCCAAAATGGTACTGTCCCTCTGGCTGAATTGGGTTCGAGAATCATCGCAAGTAACCCG